>JAECUM010037008.1:0-45427 GCA_016617855.1 Megalonaias nervosa
TCTGTTCTTGCAGTTGAAATAGATGAGTTTTAAAAGCGCTCTTGAATGAGATCACTGTGTCTTTGTGTCTAAGTGCAGTGGGCAATTTGTTCCACGTTGCTGGGCCCTGGTATGCAAAATAGCGTTGTCCATATGATTTCATCCTCATAGTGGGAATAATGAGAATACGAGTGTCAGAAGAGGAGCGTAAGCATCTTGCAGGTGTGTACACATGGGTGAGGTCAGATAGGTATGTTGGACTGGAGCCCGTCAGTGAAACATAGCACAGAGAACAAATTTTGTGTTTAATTCTGGATCGTATGGATAGCCAGTGTAGGGTACAGAGCAGGGGGGAGGCGTGCTCTGATCGTGGTACTCTAAGGATGATTCGAGCAGCTGTATTTTGAACTTTTTGAAGTTTCTGAAGTAGATATTGAGACGAACCAGACAAAATTGAGTTACAATAGTCCAGTCTTGAAAGTACTAAGGAACACACAAGTGTTTTAGTGGCATCAACTGAAAGATACTTGCGAATGGAGCTGATTCGTCTCAGCTCAAGATATGCAGCCTTGCATATGCTCATGACATGTTGGTGCAACGAGAGAGTACTGTCGAGAGTGACACCGATGTTTCGTACTGACTGTGTGAATTTAATGTTGGTGTTGCTGATATTTATTGTCTGAGGTAAAGGATGTGAATGAGAAAGTCTTTGTGTTGTAATCAGGATGGCTTCAGTTTTATCATCATTCATCTGCAGCTTGTTACATGTCATCCATGATTTCACATCGGAAATGCACCTCTCTACGCATTGGATGGTTTCTTCAACTTCAGCTGGATGGCTAGATTTGTATATTTGGGTGTCATCAGCATACAATTGGTGAGACACTGGATGATGATCTATGACACTTGAGAGTGGCTGAGTGTATATATTGAAGAGAACAGGTCCAAGAACAGACCCCTGTGGAACACCACAGCATATATCAACTGGGCTGGAGTGTTTTCCATTTGCGGACACAATTTGTGTCCTGTTGACCAAGTAGGACTTGAACCATAGTAAGGCCGTATCATGAATGCCAAATACATGCTGGAGACGGTGAAGTAATATATCATAGTCTATAGTGTCAAATGCTGCAGACAAGTCAAGGAGAGTGAGGACTGTAATCTTTCCGCCATCCAAAGCAGAGAGAAGGTCACTGACTACTTTCAGAAGAGTAGTTTCCGTACTGTGGCAAGGGCGATATGCAGACTGTACATTGCTAAAAAGACTGTTTGAATTCAGATGAGATACAAGTTGGGATAGAACAACTTTTTCTAAGCTTTTTGACATGAATGGGAGATTAGAAACTGGGCGGTAATTCTTTAAATCATTATGGTCGAGTGATGGTTTCTTAAGAAGAGGCTTTACAATGGCATTTTTGTAAAATGATGGGAATTCCCCAGATGAGAGAGCGGTATTAATAGCATCAGTTAGTGAAGGCAGTATTGGATGCAAGCACTCTAGCAGCAGTGACGTCGGAATCGGATCAAGTACACATGACTTTGGTGCACTCTTCATCAAGATTTTACGCACTAAATCCATAGAGACAGGTTCAAATGCTGCTAACGGTTGCCGCTGCAATTCTGTATCGCAACTGTATGGTGAGGATGAGTCAACTGAAATTGTGTTGTCAAGTTTATCTCTGATGGTTTGTACTCTGTCACGGAAGATATTTGCAAACAGGTCCGGAAGGTCGACTAGAGAGAAGGTAGCTGGAAGTGGTGTACATTTGTTCCTTGACATCGGCTTGTTAGTAATCTCAAATAGCTCTTTGCAGCTGGAACTTTCCATGATTTTTGTACTGTAGTGGGCTGATTTAGCTGCATGGACTATGTTTGTAACATTCTTCTTGCTTATGAATAGTGAGTCTGGTGGAAAGACAAAGCCTGTCAGCTTTACGGCGGTCTCTTTTAGCAGTGCGAAGCTGGTCCCTAACACTGCTATACCACGAAGACCACTTCTGAATTGCTACTCTGCACTTGGTTGCTGGGGCATATTTGTTGGGCAATGAACGCAGGCAGTTATCAAGTTGTTCTGCTGTAGTAGGCAAGCGGGTTGTTAGGTTTGCTTGGATGATATGCATTAGTTTGGTTCTGTTTATCATACGGAGGTTTCTTTTAGTAGCGAATAAAGCTGGATGTTTACGGACCGATACGTCGAGATGGCATATAATGCAGAGGTGATCTGATGAAAGTTCGTGGGACACCAGTGAGGACTGAAGAATATTATCATCAGGTCTGTAAAGAATCCAGTCTAATATGTGACCATGTTTATGAGTGGGTTGACTAACTGACTGTTTGAGGTTGAAAACGTGAATGGAATCTAGGAGTTTCGATGCGCATGGGTTTCCAGGACAGTCAAAGTGAAAGTTGAAATCTCCAAGAATAATCAGGTTGCCACCTATCAAATGTCCATACTCCAGGAGATTCGGAAACTGCTCCAAAAAAAGAGATTCTGTCAGCTTGTTTTTCCTACTAGGAGGAGGGCGGTAGAGGCAGACAAAATGGACTGACCTTTGTTCCAGTGTGAGTGTAGTTTGGACTAGTTCAAACGATGTGTGGTCGAGATTGAAAGTTGTTTTGTAGTTAAGACGGTTGATCATGGAGATCTTTGCGATGACAGCAATTCCACCTCCGCGAGAGTGGCGGGGAACGACTTGATGGAGTAACCGGTGGGTGTTAGATCCACACACTTGGGTTCATCGCCTGATGTTTTTAGCCATGTTTCTGTCCGGAAAAGGACGTCGATATTCTTAACGGTCTAAGACGTTTTGATGAATCTTATGTATTTAGAAAACTGAATATAAAAGTTTGGTTCTCTTGAAGCCAATTTCTGACAATCATACATTTGACAGTTTAAGGAACCATTTATTTCCCATCGCAACCAATTGATGACAATGAAAAATGTACTATTGAGGACTTCTTATTGACGAATTTGCATTTATGAAAGACTCTATATGATTCATGTCTCGTGACGCAACTTTCTGGCAGGCCTGCGATTGTCAGTAGCTAGGACACACTTTATTTCTCTTCACAGCTACTTAATGACATAAAAACATCCATTTTTTTCAGAACATTGCTTGAAACTGATGACTTTATGAAACCCATTCAATAGACCGTGTCTCTTGAAACCAATGTATTGCCATTATGCATTTGTCAGTATAAAGTGTAATGTTATGTCTATTCAATTCTACTCAATGACATGTGAAATGTACCTTTCAGACCTTCTTGTTGACGCTATATCATTTATGAAACACCTTGTATGTTCCAGTCTCATGACGCCAATTTCTGTCAATAATGCACTTGTCAGTTTAAAGGAACATTGTATTTCCTTTCACAATATTCTATTGACATGTGAAAGGAAAATTTGAGAAGGTTTTGTTGGCGCTTACGAATTTATTAAACACCTTGTATCTTTCTTGTCTCTTCACGCCATTTTATGGCAATCATGCATTTGTCAGTAGATAGGAATCCTTTATTTCTGTTCACAACAATTTAAAATCACATAAACGTCCACTTTTGAGAACTTTGGCTGTCATTTATGCATTTCTGAAAGTCTTTGAACAGTTAAGGTCACCTGAACATAGGATGTGGCAATCATGCATTTCTCAGTAGATGGAAAGAATTTATTCCTCTTCACAACCAATTAATATCAGAAAATGTTCCACTTTTGAGAAGGTTTTGTTGACACTTATGCCTTTATCACATATTTGTCAGTATATAGGATCTCTTCATTTCTCTTCACATCTTCGCAATGACAATTATACCTGAATATTTGAGTGGTTTTCTCGATACTTCTCTATTTATGAAACTCATTCGATGCCTCGTGGCTCTTGACGCCAATATCTGGCAATCGTGCATTTGTCAATACCAAGGAACCCTTTATATTTCTTCACAACTAATTAATGACAGCTAAGCTTGAACGTTTTAAGACGTTCTGATGACTCTTATATACTTAGGAGTTTTTTTAGAAAGTTTTCGAGAAACTGATGACTTTATGAAACCCATTTAATAGACCGTGTCTCTTGAAACCAATCTCTTGCCATCATTCATTTGTCAGTAGAATGTATAATGTTGTGATTCCTCGCATCTACTTAATGACATGTGAAATGCACCTTTGAGACCTTCTTGTTGACGTATTTCATTTATGAAACATCTTGTATGTTCCTGTCTCATCACGGCAATTTCTGTCAATCATGCATTTGTCATTCGAAGGGAACATTTCACTTCTCTTCGGGCCTATTTAGTGACATTTCAATGGAAAATTTGAGAAGATTTTGTTGACGCTTATGAATTTATTAAACACCTTCTATGATTCGTGTCTCTTCACGATATTTTGTGGCAATCATGCATTTGCCAGTAGATAGTAACCCTGTATTTCTCTTCACAACAATTTAATATCACATCAACGTCCACTTTTGCGAACTTTGGCTGTCATTTATGCATTTGTGAAAGTCAGTGGACAGTTCAAGTTCCGTGAAGACAGAGTGTGGTAATCATGCATTTCTCAGTAGATTTGAAGAATTTAGTTCTCTTCACAACTAATTAATATCAGAAAAAGTAACACTTTTGAGAAGGTTATGTTGATACTTATGCCTTTATGAAACTCATTGGACTCTTCAAGTCCCTTGACAACAATTAGTGGCAATCGCATATTTTTAAGTATATTGTAACTCTTTATTTCTCTTCACATTTTCGCAATGACAGTTATACATGCATATTTAACAAGTGTTCCTAACACTTGTGCATTTATGAAGCTCATTCGATGTCTCGTGTCTCTTCACGCCAATATCTGCCAATCGTGCATTTGTCAATACCAAGGAACCCTTTATATTTCTTCACAACTAATTAATGACAGCTAAGCTTGAACGTTTTAAGACGTTCTGATGACTCTTATATATTTAGGACTCTCATTGACTGGTTTGATTCACTTGAAGCCAATTATTGTCAATCATATATTTGACAGTTTTAAGTTTCTTTCGCAGCTACTTGATGACAATGAAAATGTACTTCTCAGAACTTCTTATTGACGCATTTTCAATTATGAAGGACTCTACATCGTTCATGTCTCGTGACGAAAATGTCAAGCAGGCGTGCGTTTGTTAGTATATTCGAGTCCTTTGTTTCGGTTCACAGTTACTAACTGACATATAAACAACGAGTTTTTTTTCAGAAAGTATTCGAGAAACTGATGACCTTATGAAACCCATTTAATAGACCGTGTCTCTTGAAACCAATCTCTTGCCATCATTCATTTGTCAGTAGAATGTATAATGTTGTGATTCCTCGCATCTACTTAATGACATGTGAAAGCACCTTTGAGACCTTCTTGTTGACGTATTTCATTTATGAAACTTCTTGTATGTTCCTGTCTCATCACGGCAATTTCTGTCAATCATGCATTTGTCATTCGAAGGGAACATTTCACTTCTCTTCGGACCTATTTAGTGATATTTCAATGGAAAATTTGAGAAGATTTTGTTGACGCTTATGAATTTATTAAACACCTTCTATGATTCGTGTCTCTTCACGATATTTTGTGGCAATCATGCATTTGCCAGTAGATAGTAACCCTGTATTTCTCTTCACAACAATTTAATATCACATCAACGTCCACTTTTGCGAACTTTGGCTGTCATTTATGCATTTGTGAAAGTCAGTGGACAGTACAAGTTCCGTGAAGACAGAGTGTGGTAATCATGCATTTCCCAGTAGATTTGAAGAATTTAGTTCTCTTCACAACTAATTAATATCACAAAAAGTAACACTTTTGAGAAGGTTTTGTTGATACTTATGCCTTTATGAAACTCATTGGACTGTTCAAGTCCCTTGACAACAATTAGTGGCAATCACATATTTTTAAGTATATTGTAACTCTTTATTTCTCTTCACATTTTAGCAATGACAGATATACATGCATATTTAACAAGTGTTCCAAACACTTGTGCATTTATGAAGCTCATTCGATGTCTCGTGTCTCTTCACGCCAATATCTGCCAATCGTGCATTTAACAATAGCGAGGAACCCTTTATATCTCTTCACAACTAATTAATAACAGCTAAGTATGACCGTTTTCAGACGTTTTGATGACCCGTATTCGTTTCGGAATCTCATTGCACGGTTTGATTCTCTTAAAGCCAATTAATGACAATCATACATTTGATAGTGTAAACGGACCATTTTTTTCCCTTCGCAGCTACTTCATGACAATGAAAAATGTACTTTTGATTACATCCTATTGACGCATCTGCATTTATGAAACACTTTATATATTTCATTTCTCGTTACGGGAATTTGTATCAAGTGTGCGTTTGTCAGCAGATAGGACACATTTATTTCTCTTCATAGCTACTTATTGACATATAAACATACATTTTTCAGAACGTTCTCGAGAAACTGATGACTTTATGAAACCAATTGAATAGACCGTGTCTCTTGAAACCAAATTCTTGCCATCATGCATTTGTCACGATAAAGTATAATGTTATGGCTCTTCACATCTACTTAAGGACATGTGAGATGCATCCTTCAGACCTTCTTGTTGACGCTATTTCATTTATGGAACATCATGTATATTCCTGTCTCATGATGCCAATTTATGTCAATCATGCATTTGTCAGTAGAAAGAAACATTTTGTTTCTCTTCACAACTATTTATTGACAGGTGAAAGGAGAATTTGAGAAGGTTTTATTGACGCTTAGGAATTTGTTTAACACCTTGTGTCATTCGTGTCTCTTTATGCCATTTTGAGGCAATCTTGCATTTGTCAGTAGATATGAACCTCGTATTTCTCTTCACAACTACATAATATCACATAAACGTCCACTTTTGAGAACTTTGGCTGTCATTTATGCATTTGTGAAAGTCATTGGAAACTTCCAGTCCCCTGAACACAGGATGTGGCAATCATGCATTTCTCAGCAGATAGGCAGACTTTATTTCTCTTCACATCTTACTAATATCAGAAAATCTTGTACTTTTGAGAAGGTTTTGTTAAGACGAATTCTTTTATGAAACTCATTGCACTGTTCAAGTCCCAAAACAACAATTTGTGTCAATCATATATATGTCAGTATATAGGAACACTTTATTTCTCTCCAAATCTTCGCAATGACAGTTGGACATGCATATTTGAAAAGTATTCCTGACACTTGTGCATTTATCAAACTCATTCGATGCCTCGTGTCTCTTGACGCCAGTATCTGGAAATCCTGCATTTGTTAATAGCGAGGAAGCCTTTATATCTCATCACAACTAATTAATGATAGCTTAAGATAATCGTTTTAAGACGTTTTGATGACTCTTATGCATTTAGGAAATTCAATGGATGTTTGGATTCTCTTGAAGCCAATTTCTGACAATCATACATTTGACAGTTTAAAGGACAATGAAAAATATTTTTTTGAAAACCTCTTATTGACGCATTTGCATTTATGAGAGAGTCTATATGGTTCATGTCTCGTGACGCAAATTTTGGGAGGCGTGCGTTTGTCAGTAGATAGTATTACTGTATTTCTCTTCATTGCTACTTAATGGCATATAAAGATCCATTTTTCAGAACGTTTTCAAGAAACTGATGAATTTATGAAACCCCTTTAATAGACCGTGTCTCTTGAAACCAATTTCCTGCCATTCTGCATTTGTCAGTATAAAGAATAATGTTATGTCTGTTCACATCTGCTGAATGACATGTGAAATGCACCTTTCAGACCTTCTTTTCGTCGCTATATCATTTATGAAACATCTTGTATGTTCCTGTGTCATGACGCCAATTTCTGTCAATGATGCATTTGTCAGTGGAAAGAAACATTTTATTTCTCTTCACAACTATTTATTGACATGTGAAAGGAAAATTTGAGAAGGTTTTGTTGACGCTTATGGATTTATGAAACACCTTATATCATTCGTGTCTCTTCACGACATTTTGTGGCAATGATGCATTTGTCAGTAGATAGGAACCCTTTATTTCTCTTCACACCAATTTAATATCACGTAAACGTATACGTTTGAGAACATTGGCTGTGATTTATGCATTTCTGAGAGTCATTGAACTGTTCAAGTCCCCTGAACACAGGATGTAGCAAACACGAATTTCTCAGTAGATATTAATAACTTATTTCTTTTAAAAACTAATTAATATCAGAAAATGTCGCACTTGGAGAAGGTTTTCTAGAGACTTATGCCTTTATCAAACTCATTGGACTGTTCAAGTCCCTTGACAGCAATTTGTGGCAATCATATATTTGTGATTATTTAGTAACCCTTTATGTGTCTTCACATCCTCGCACTGACAGTTAGTCATGCATATTTGACAAGTATTCCTGACGCTTGTGCATTTATGAAACTAATTCGATGTTTCGTGTCTCCTGATGAATATATCTGGCTATCGTGCATTTGTAAATAGCGATGAACTCTTTATGTCTCCTGAAACCTAATTAATGACAGCTAAGCACGAACGTTTGATGACTCTAATGCAATTAGGAAACTCAATGGATGGTTTTATTCCCATGAAGCCAATTTCGGATAATCATACATCTGACAGTTGAAAGGAACTAATTATTTCCCTTCGGAGCTACTTAATGTGAATGAAAGATGTACTTTTGATACAATCTTACTGACGCATTTGCATTTTTTAAAGACTTTGTATGGTTCATCTCTCGTGACGCAAATTTCTCGCCTGGATTCTTTTGTCAGCAGAGAGGACCCATTTATTTCTCTTCACAGCTAATTAATGACATATAAACATCCATTTTTCAGAACGTTTTCTAGAAACTGATGACTTTATGAAACCAATTTAATAAACCGTGTCTCTTGAAACCAATCTCTTGTCATCATGCATTTGTCAGTATAAAGTATAATGTTATGGCTCTTCACATCTACTTAATGACATATGAAATGGACCTTTGAGACCTTCTTGTTGACGCTATTTCATTTATGTATGTTCCTGTATCATGACGCCAGTTTCTGTCAATCGTGCATTTCTTGGGAGAAAGGAACATTTTATTTCTCTTCACAACTATTTATTGACAGGACAAAGGAGAATTTGTGAAGGTTTTATTGACGCTTATGAATTTGTTAAACACCTTGTATTATTCGTGTCTCTTCATGCCATTTTTTGGCAATCATGTATTTGTAAGTAGATTTTAACCCTTTATATCTCTTCACATTTACTTAATATCACATAAACGTCCACTTTTGAGAACTTTGGCTTATATTTATGCATTTGTGAAATTCATTGGTCAGTTCAAGTTCCCTGAACACAGGTTGTGACAATCATGCACTTCTCAGTAGATAGGTAGAATTTATCTCTCTTCACAACTAATTAGTATCTGAAAATGTTGCACTTTTGAGCAGGTTTCGTTGACACTAATGCCTCTCTGAAACTCATTGGATTGTTCAAGTCCCTTGACAACAATTTGTGGCAATGATATATTTGTCAGTATATAGGAACCTTTTATTTTTCTTCACATCTTCGCAATGACAGTTAGATATGCATATTGGAAAGTTTTCCTGACACTTATGCGTTTATAAAACTCATTCGATGCCTCGTGTCATTTGACGGCAAGATCTGGCAATCGTGCATCTGTCAATAGCGAAGAACCCTTTATATCTCTTCACAACTAATTAATTACAGCTAAGCATGAACGTTTTAAGAAGTTTTTTTTGACTCGTTTTGATGACTGTCATGCATATAGGAAACTCAATGGATTGTTTGATTCTGTTGAAGACAATTTCTCACAATCCTACACTTGACAGTTTAAAGGATCCATTTATTTCCATTTACAGCCACTTAATGACAATGAAAAATGTACTTTTGAGAACTTCTTATTGACGCATTTGCATTTATGAAAGACTTTATATGGTTCATCTCTCGTGACGCAACCCTCTGGCAGGCGTGCGTTTGTCAGTAGACAGGACCCCTTTATTTCTCTTCACAGCTACTTAATGACAGATAAACATTCATTTTTCAGAACGATTTATAGAAACTGATTGCTTTATGACACCCATTTAATACACCGTGTCTCTTGAAACGGATTTCTTGCCATCATGCATTTGTCAGTATAAATTATTATGTTATGTCTCTTCACATCTACTTAATGACATTTGAGACCTTCTTGTTGACGCTATTGTATGTTCCTGTTTCATGACGCCAATTTCTGTCAATCAATCACATGTCAGTAGGAAGGAACAAATTATTTCTCTTCACAACTATTTATCGACAGGTCAAAGGATAGTTTGAGGAGGTTTTGTTGATGCTTATGAATTTATTAAAAACCTTGTATCATTCGTGTCTCTTCACGCCATTTTTCGGCAATCATGCATTTGTCAGTAGATAGTACCTTTTATTTCTCTTCACATCTTCGCAATGAGAGTTAGACCTGCATATTTTACAGGTTCTCTCGATTCTTGTCCATGTATGAAACTCATTCGATGCCTCGTGTCTCTTGACGCCAATATCTGGCAATCGTGCACTTGTCACTAGCGAGGATCCCTTTATAGCTCTTCACAACTAATTAATGACAGCTAATCATGAACGTTTGAAGACGTTTTGATGCTGCATTAAGGAAACGCTGTTAATGGTTTGATTCTCTTGAAGCCAATTTCTGACAATCATACATTTGACAGTTTCAAGGATCCATTTTTTCCCTTCCCAGCTACTTAATGACAATCAAAAATGTACTTTTGAAAACTTCTTACTGACGCATTTCCATTGATGAAAGACTGTATATGATTCATTTCTCGTGACGCAAATTTCTGGCAAGCGTGCGGTTGTCATTTGATAGGACCCCTTTATTTCTCTTCACAGCTACTTAATGACATATAAACATCCATTTTTCAGAACGTTTTCTAGAAACTGATGACTTTATGAAACCCATTTAATCAACCGTGTCTCTTGAAACCAATTTCTTGCCATCATGCATTTCTCAGTATAAAGTATAATGTTATGTCTCTCCACATCTACTTAATGACATGTGAAATATACCTTTGAGACGATCTTGTTGACGCTATTTCATTTATGAAACATCTTGTATGTTCCTGTCTCATGACGGCAATTTCTGTCAATCATGCATTTGTCAGTAGAAAGGAACATTGTATTTGTCTTCGCAACTATCTATTCACAGGTGAAAGGAGAGTTTGAGAAGGTTTTGTTGACGCTTATGAATTTATTAAACACCTTGCATCATTCGTGTCTCTTCACGGTTCTCTGTGGCAATCATGCATTTGTCAGTAGATAGGAACTCTTTATATCACTTCATAGCAATTTAATACCACATAAACGTCCACTTTTGAGAACTTTCGCTGTCATTTATGCATTTCTGGACGTGACTGAACAGTTCAAGTCCCGTGAACACAGGTTGTGAAACTCATGCAATTCTCAGTAGATAGGAAGAATTTAGTTCTCTTCACTTGTAATTAATATCAGAAAATGTTGCACTTTTGAGAAGGATCTGTTGACGCTTATGCCTTTATGAAACTCTTTGGACTGTTCAAGTTCCTTGACAACAATTTGTGGCAATCATATATTTGCCGGTATACAGGAACTTTTCATTTCTCTTCACATCTTTGCAAAGACAGTTAGACATACATATCTGACAAGTTTTCCTGGCATTTATGCGGTTAGGCAACTCATTCGTTCGCTCGTTTCTCTTCACGCCGATACCTGGCTATTGTACGTTTGTGAATATCGAGGAACCCTTTATATCTCTTCACAACTAATTAATGACAGCTAAGCATGAACGTTTTAAGACGTTCTGATGACTCTTATATATTTAGGACTCTCATTGGCTGGTTTGATTATCTTGAAGCCAATTAATGTCTATCATGTATTTGACAGTTCAAAGGAACCAATTCATTACTGTCGCAGCTACAACATGATAATGAAAAATGTACTTCTGAGAACTTCTTATTTGCGCATTTTCAATTATGAAGGACTCTACTACGTTCATGTATCGTTAAGCAAATTTCAAGCAGGCGTGCGTTTGTCAGTAGATTCGACTCCTTTGTTTCTGTCCCCAGCTACTTAATGACATATAAACATCGACTTTTTCAGAACATTCTCGAGAAACTGATGACTTTATGAAACCCATTCAATAGACCGTGTCTCTTGAAACCAATTTATTGCCATCATGCATTTGTCAGAAGAAAGCATAATGTTGTGATTCCTCGCATCTACTTAATGATATGTGAAATGCACCGTTGAGACCTTCGTGTTGAAGCTATTTCATTTATGAAGTATCTAGTATGTTCATGTCTCATCACGCCAATTTCTGTCTATGATTCGTGTCTCTTCACGCCAGTTTGTGGCAATCATGCATTTGCCAGTAGATAGTAACCCTGTATTTCTCCTCACAATAATTTAAAATCATATCAACGTCCACTATTGAGAACTTTGGTTGTCATTTATGCATTTGTGAAAGTCATTGGACAGTTCAAGTGCCGTGAATTCAGGGTGTGGCAATCATGCATTTCTCAGTAGATTTGAAGAATTTAGTTCTCTACACAACTAATTAATATCACAAAAAGTTGCACTTTTGAGAAGGTTTTGTTGACACTTATGCCTTTATGAAACTCATTGGACTGTTCAAGTCCCTTGACAACAATTAGTGGCAATCATATATTTTTAAGTATTTTGTAACTCTTTATTTCTCTTCACATTTTCGCAATGACAGTTATACATGCATATTTAACAAGTTTTCCTAACACTTGTGCATTTATGAAACTCATTCGATGTCTTGTGTCTATCGACGCCAATATTTACCAATCGTGCATTTAACAATATCGAGGAACCCTTTAAATCTCTTTACAAATATTTAATAACAGCGAAGTATGAACGTTTTAAGACGTTTTGATCACTCTTATTCCTTTAGGAATCTCATTGGACGGTTTGATTCTCTTTGATTGCACTTTTGAGCAGGTTCTGTTCACAATTATGCCTTTATGAAACTCATTGGACTGTTCAAGTCCCTTGACAACAACTTGTGGCAATCATACATTTGTCAGTATATAGGAACTCTTTATTTCTCTTCACATCTACGCAATGACAGTTGGACATGCATATTTGATAAGCTTTCCTGACACTTGTGCATTTATGCAACTCATTCGATGCCTCGTGTCTCTTGACGCCAAGTTGTGGCAATAGTACATTTGTCAATAGCGAGGAACCCTTTATATCTCTTCACACCTAATTAATGACTGCTAAGCATGAACGTATTAAGACGTTTTGATGACTCTTATGCTTTTATGAAACTCACTGGATTGTTTGATTCTCTTGAAGCCAATTTCTGACAATCATACATTTGACAGTTTAAGGGAACAATTTATTTCCCTTTGCAGCTACTTAATGACAATGAAAAATGTACTTTTGAGAATTTTTTTTTATATACGTATTTGCATTTATGAAAGATTCTATATTGCTCATGTCTCGTGACGCAAGTTTCTGGCAGGCGTACGTTTCACTTTATATCGAACCCCTTTATTTCTATTCACAGATAATCTTATGTCTCTTCACATCTACTTAATGACATTTGAAATGCACCTTTGAGACCTTCTTGTTTGACGCTATTTAATTTGTGAAACATCATGTATGTTCCTGTCTCATGACGCCAATTTCTGTCAATCATGCATTTGTCAGTAGAAAGAAACATTTTATTTCTCTTCACAACTATTTATTGACAGGTCAAAGGAAAATTTGAGAAGGTTTTATTGAAACCAATTTCTTCCCATCATGCATTTGTCAGTATATGAATTTGTTGAACACCTTGTATCATTCGTGTCTCTTCATGCCATTTTGTGGCAATCAATCATTTGTCAGTAGATAAGAACAATTTATATCTCTTCACAACTACTTAATATCACATAAACGTCCACTTTTGAGAACTTTTGCTGACATTTATGCATTTGTGAAAGTCATTGGACAGTTCAAGTCCCATGAACACAGGATGTAACAATAATACATTTCTCAGTACATAGGAAGAATTTACGTCTCCTCACAACTAATTAAAATCAGAAAATGTTGCACTTTTGAGAAGGTTTTGTTGTCACTTATGTCTTTATGAAACTCATTTTGTGGCCATCATGCATTTATCAGATGATGGGAACCCTTTATATCTCTTCACAACAACTTAATATCACATAAACGTCCACTTTTGAGAACTTTGACTGTCATTTATGCATTTGTGAAAGTCATTGTACAGTTCAAGTCCTATGAACACAGGATGTAACAATCATGCATTTCTCAGTAGATAGGAAGAGTTTACTTCTCTTCACAACTTATTAAAATCAGAAAATGTTGCACCATTGCAAAGGTTTTGTTGACACATATCTTTGTGAAAATCACTGGACTGTTCAAGTCTCTTGACAACAATTTGAGGCAATCATATATTTGTCAGTATATAGGAACCCCTTATTTCTCTTCACATCTTCGTAATGACAGTTGGAGATGCATAATTGAAAAGTATTCCTGACGCTTGTGCATTTATTAAACTCATTCGATCCCTCGTGCCTCTTGACGCCTATATCTGTCAATCGTGCATTTGTCAATAGCGAGCCGTGCGTGTGTCAGTAGATTGGACCCCTTTATTTCTCTTCACAGCTACTTAATGACATATAAATCCGCATTCTTCTGAACGTGTCCTACCAATGGATGACTTTATGTAACATATTGAATAGACCGTGTCTCTTGAAACCAATGTCTTGCCATCATGCATTTGTCAGTATAAGGTATTAAGACGTTTTGATGATTTATGCTTTTAGGAAACTCATTGGATTGTTTGATTCTCTTGAAGCCAATTTCTGACAATCATGCATTTGAAAGTTTAAAGGAACCATTTATTTCCCATCGCAGTTACTTTATGACAATGAAAAATGTACTTTTGAGAACTTCTTATTGACGCATTTGCATTTATGAAACACTCTATATTGTTCATGTCTTGTGACGCAATTTTCTGGCAGCCGTGCGTTTGTCAGTATATTAGACCCCTGTATTTGTTTCACAGCTACTTAATGACATATACACATTCATTTTTCTGAACGTTTTCTAGAAACTGATGCCTTTTGAAACCCATTGAATAGTCGTGTCTCTTGAAACCATTTTTTGCCAACATGCATTTGTCAGTATAATGTGTAATGTTATGGCTCTTAACATCTACTTAAGGACACGTGAAATGCATCTTTCCGATCTTTTTGTTGACGCTTCTTCATTTATGAAACATCTTGTATGTTCCTGTCTCATGACTCCTATTTCTGTCAATCCTGCATTTGTCAGTAGAAAGACACATTTTAATTCTCATCACAACTATTTATTGACAGGTGAAAGGAGAATTTGAGAAGGTTGTATTGACCCTTATCAATTTGTTAAACACCTTGTATCATTCGTGTCTCTTCATGCCATTTTGTGGCAATCATGCATTTGTCAGTAGAAAGGAACCCTTTATATCCCTTCACAACTACTTAATATCACATAATCGTTCACTTTTGAGAACTTTGGCTGTCATTTAAGTATTTGTGAAAGTCATTGGACAGTTCAAGTCCCATGAACGCAGGATGTAACAATCACGCATATCTCAGGAGATACAATGAATTTATTTCTCTTCACAACTAATTAAAATCAGAAAATGTTGCACGTTTGAGCAGGTTTTGTTGACACTTATGTCTTTATAAAACTCATTGGACTTTTGAAGTCCCTTGACAACAATTTGTCGCAATCATATGTTTTTGAGTTTATAGGAATGCTGTATTTCTCTTCACATCTTCGCAGTGACAGTTGGACATGCATATTTGAAAAGTATTCCTGACACTTGTACATTTATGCAACTCATTCGATGCCTCGTGTCTCTTCACGCCAAGGTCTGGCAATCGTGCATTTGTCAATAGCGAGGTACCCTTGATATTTCTTCACAACTAACTGATGACTCTTATGCTTTTATGAAACTCATTGGATTGTTTGATTCTCTTGAAGCCAATTTCTGAGAATCATACATTTGACAGTTTAAAGGAACCATTTATTTCCCAACGCAGTTACTTAATGACAATGAAAAATGTACTTTTGAGAACTTTTTATTGACGCATTTGCATTTATCAAACACTCTATATGGTTCATATCTCGTGACGCAACTTTCTGGCAGCCGTGCGTTTGTCAGTAGATTGAACCACTTTATTTCTCTTCACAGCTACTTAATGACATATAAACTTGCATTTTTCTGAACGTTTCCTAGAAACTGATGTCTTTATGAAACCCATGAAATAGACCGTGTCTCTTGAAACCAATTTCTTGCCATCATGCATTTGTCAGTATAAAGTATATTGTTTTTGCTCTTCACATCTACTTCAGGACATGTGATATGAATCTTTCAGACCTTCTTGTTGACGATATTTCATTTATGGAACATCTTATATGGTCCTGTCACATGACGCCAAATTCTGTCAATGATACATTTGTCATCAGAAAGAAACGTTTTATTTCACCTCACAAGTGTTTATTGACAGGTCAAAGGAGAATTTAAGAAGGTTTTATTGACGCTTATGAATTTGATAAACACCTTATATCATTCGTGTCTCTTCATGCCATTTTGTGGCAATCATGCATTTGTCAGTAGATGGGAACCCTTTATATCTCTTCACAACTACTTAATATCACATAAACGTCCACTTTTGAGAACTTTGACTGTCATTTATGCATTTGTGAAAGTCATTGGACAGTTCAAGTCCTATGAACACAGGATGTAACAATCATGCATTTCTCAGTAGATAGGAAGACTTTACTTCGCTTCACAACTCATTAAAATCAGAAAATGTTGCACTTTTGAGAAGGTTTTGTTGTCACTTATATCTTTATGAAACTCATTGGACTGTTCAAGTCCCTTGACAACAATTTGTCGTAATGATATATTTGTCAGTATATAGGAACCCTTTATTTCTCTTCACATCTTCGCAATGACAGTTGGACATGCATATTTGAAAAGTATTCGTGACATGTGTGCATTTATGCAAATCATTCGATGCCTTGTGTCTCTTGACGCGAAGATCTGGCAATCGTGCATTTGTCAATAGGGAGGTACCCTTTATTTATCTTCACACCTAATTAATGACAGCTAAGCATGAATGTTTTAAGACGTTTTGATGACTCTTATGCTTTTATGAAACTCATTGGATTGTTTGATTCTCTTGAGGCCAATTTCTGACAATCATACATTTGACAGTTTAAAGGAACCATTTATTTCCATCCGTAGTTACTTAATGACAAAGAAAACTGCGCTTTTGAGAACTTCTTATTGACGGATTTGCACTTATGAAACACTCTTTATGGTTCATGTCTCGTGACGCAAATTTATAGCAGCCGTTCTTTGTCAATAGATTGGACCCCTTTATTATCTTCACAGCTACTTAATGACGTATAAACATCAATTTTTCAGAACGTTTTCAAGAAACTGATGACTTTATAAAACACATTGAATAAACCGTGTCTTTTGAAACCAATTTCTTGCCATCATGCATTTTTCAGTATAAAGTATAATGGTATGTCTCTTTACATCTACTTAATGACATGTGAAATGCACCTTTGAGTCCTTCTTCTTTGACGCTATTTCATTTATGAATCAACTTGTATGTTACTGTCTCATGACTCCAATTTCTGTCAATCTTCCATTTGTGAGTAGAAAGGAAGATTTTATTTCTCTTCACAACCTTTTATTGACAGGTCAAAGGGACATATGAGATGATTTTGTTGACGCTTATGAAATTATTAAACACCATGTATCATTCGTGTCTCCTCACGCCAGTTTGTGGCAATCATGCATTTGTCAATAGAGTGAACCCTTTTTTTCTCTTCACAACTATTTCATATCACATAAACGTCCAGTTTTGAGGACTTTGGCTATCATTTATGCATTTGTGAAAGTTATTGGACAGTTCAAGTCCCATGAACACAGGAAGTAACAATCATGCATTTCTCAGTACTTAGGAAAAAATTGCATCTCTTCACAACCAATTAAAATCAGAAAATGTTGCACTATTGAGACGGTTTTGTTGATACTTTTGCCTTTATGAAACTCATTGGACTGTTCAAGTCCCTTGACACCAATTTCTGGCAATCATACACTTCTCAGTATATAGGAACGCTTTATTTCTCTTCACATCATCGCAATGACGGTAGACATGCATATTTGAGAAGTTTACCTGACACTTGTGCATTTATACAACTGATTGGATGCCTCGTGTCTCTTGATGCCAAGATCTGGCTATCGTGCATTTGTCAATAGCGAGGAACCCTTTATATCTCTTCACAACTAAATAATGACAGCTAAGCATGAACGTATTAAGACGTTTTGATGACTCTTATGTTTTGATGAAACTCATTGGATTGTTTGATTCTCTTGAAGCCAATTTCTGACAATCATACATTTCACATTTTAAAGGAACCATTTATTTCCATTCGCAGTTACTTAATGAGAATTAAAAATGTACTTTTGAGAACTTATAACTGACTTATTTGCATTGATGAAAGATTCTATATGGTTCATGTCTCGTGACGCAATTTTCAGGCAGGCGTGCGTTTGTCAATATATCGAACCCCTTTATTTCTCTTCACAGCTACTTAATGACATATAAACATTTATTTTTCAGAACGTTTTCTAGAAACGGATGACTTCATGAAATAAATTTAATAGACCGTGTCTCTTGAAACCAATTCCTTGCCATCATGCATTTGGCAGTTAAAGGTATAATGGTATGTCTCTTCATATCTACTGAATGACATGTGAAATGCACCTTTGAGACCTTCTTGTTTGACTCTTTTTCATTTATGAAACATCTTGTATCCTCCTGTCTCATGACTCTAATTTCTCTCAATCATGCATTTGTAAGTAGAAACGAAGATTTTATTTCTCTTCACAACTATTTATTGACAGGTCAAAGGAACATATAAGACGGTTTTGTTGACCCTTATTAATTTGGTAAACACCTTGTATCATTCGTGTCTCTTCACGGTATTTTGTGGCAATCATGCATTTGTCAGTAGGCATGAACGCTTGATTTCTGTTCAAAACTAATTAATATCACATAAAGGTCCACTTTTGAGAACTTTAGCTGTCATTTTAGAATTTGTGAAAGCCATTGGACAGTTCAAGTCCAATGAACTCAGGATGAAAAAATCATGCATTTCTCAGTAGCTTGGAAGAATTTACGTCTTTTCAAAAGTAATCAAAATCAGAAAATGTTCCACTTTTGATAAGGTTTTGTTGACACATTTGCCTTTATGAAACTCATTGGACTGTTCAAGTCCATTGACAATAATACTGTGGCAATCATACAGTTGTCTGTATATAGGAACCCTTTATTTCTCTTCACATCTTCGCAATGACAGTAGACATCCATATTTGACACGTTTTCCTGACACTTCTGCATTAATGCAACTCATTCGATCCCTCGTGTCTCTTGACGCCAAGATCTGTCAACCGTGCATTTGGCAATAGCGAAGAAGCCTTTATATCTCTTCACAACTAATTCATGACAGCTAAGCATGAACGTATGAAGACGTTTTGATCACTTATGCTTTTAGGAAATTCATTGTTTGGTTTGATTCTCCTGAAGCCAATTTCCGACAATAATACATTTGACAGTTTAAAGAAACCATTTATTTCCCATCGCAGCTACTTAATGACAATGACAAATATACTTTTAAGAACTTCTTATGGACGCATTTGCATTTATGAAACACTCGATATGGTTCATTTATCGTGACGCAATTTTCTGGCAGCCGTGCATTTGTCAGTACATTGGACCCCTTTATAACTCTTCACAGCTACTTAATCACATAGAAACAACCATTTTTAAGAACGTTCTCGAGAAAGTGATGACTTTATGAAACCCAATGAATACCCGTGTCTCTTAAACGAATTTCTTGCCATCATGAATTTGTCAGTATAAAGCATAATGTTATGGATCTTCACATCTACTTAAGGACACGTGAAATGCATCTTTCAGACTTTCTTGTTGACGCTATTTCATTTATGCAACATCTTGTGTGTTCCTGTCTCATGACGCCAATTTCTGTCAATCATGCATTTGTCAGTAGAAAGAAACATTTTATTTCTCTTCATAACTATTTATTGACAGGTGAAAGGAACATTTGAGAAGGTTTTATTGACGTTTATGAATATGTTAAACACTTTGCTTCATTCGTGTCTCTTCAAGCCATCTTGTGGCAATCATGCATTTGTCAGTAATAGGAACATTTATATCTCTTCATAAGTACTTAATGCCACATAAACTTCCACTTTTGAGAACTTTGGTTGTCATTTATGCATTTGTGAAAGTCATTGGAAACTTCAAGTCCCTTGAAAACAGGATGTGACAATCATGCATTTTTCAGTTGATACGTATAATGTATTTCTCTTCACAACTGATTAATATCAGAAAATGTTGCACTTTTGAGCATGTTTTGTTGACAATTTTGCCTTTATGAAACGCATTGGACTGTTCAAGTCCATTGACAACAATTTTTGGCAATCATACATTTGTCAGTATATAGAAACCCTTTTTTTTTCTCTTCACATCTTCGCAATGACAGTAGACATGCATATTTGACACGTTTTCCTGACACGTGTTCATTTATGCAACTATTTCGATCTCTCGTGTCGCTTCACGCCAAGATATGGCAATCGTGCATTTGTCAATAGCGAGGTACCTTTATTTCTCTTCACAACTAATTAATGACAGCTAAGCATGAACGTATTAAGACGTTTTGATGGCTCCTATGCTTTTATGAAACTCATTGGATTGTTTGATTCTCTTGAAGCCAATTTCTGACATTCATACATTTGAGAGTTTAAAGGAACCATTTATTTCATTCCGCAGTTACTTAATGACAATGAAAAATGTACTTTTGAGAACTTCTTATTGAAACATTTGCATTTATGAAACACTCTATATGGTTCATGTCTCGTGACGCAACTTTCTGGCAGCGATGCGTTTGTCAGTAGATTGGACCCCTTTATTTCTCTACACAACTACTTGATGAGATAGAAACATCCACTTGTCAGAACGCTTTCCAGAAAGTAATGACTTTATGAAACCCATTGAATTGACCGAGTCTCTTGAAACCAATTTCTTGCCATCATGCATTTGTCAGTATACAGTATAATGTTATGGCTTTTCACATCTACTTAAGGACATGTGAAATGCATCTTTCAGACCTTCTTTTTGACGCTATTTCATTTATGGAACATCTTGTATGTTCCTGTCTCATGACGCCAAATTCTGACAATGATGTATTTGTCAGTAGAAAGAAAGATTTTATTTCTCTTCACAACTATTTATTGATAGGTGAAGGGAGAATTTGAGAAGGTTTTATTGACGCTTATGAATTTGTTAAACACCTTGTATTATTCCTGTCTCTACATGCCATTTTGTGGCAATCATGCATTTGGCAATAGATAGGAACACGTTATATCTCTTCACAACTACCTAATATGACATAAACGTCCACTTTTGAGAACGTTGGCTGTCATTTATGCATTTGTGAAAGTCATTGGACAGTTCAAGTATCATGACCGCAGGAAGTAACAATGATGCATTTCTTAGTAGATAGAAAAAAATCCTCTTCTCTTCACTACTAACTAAAATGAGAAAATGTTACACTTTTCAGCAGGTTTTGTTGACAAATATGCCTCTATGAAACTCATTGGAATGTTCATGTCCCTTGACAACAATTTGTAGCAATCATACATTTGTCGGTATATAGGAAGCAATTATTTATCTTAATATCAGAAAATGTTGCACTTTTCAACAGGTTTTGTTGACAATTACGCCTTCATGAAACTCATACGACTGTTCAAGTCCCTTCACAACAACTTGTGGCAATCATACATTTGTCAGTATATAGAAACCGTGTTATTTTTTCTTCAGATCTTCGCAATGACAATAAACATGCATATTTTACACGTTTTCCTGACACTTGTGCATTTATGCAACTATTTCGATGTCTCGTGTCTCTTGACGCCAAGATCTGGCAATCGTGCATTTGCCAATAGCGAGGAAGCCTTTATATTTCTCCACAACTAATTAATGAGAGCCAAGCATAAACGTAATAAGACGTTTTGATGACTCTTATTCTTTTATGAAACTCGTTGGATTGTTTGATTCTCTTGAAGCCAATTTCTGACGATCATACATTTGACAGTTTGAAGGAACCATTTATTTCCCTTCGCATTTACTTATTGACAATGAAAAATGGACTTTTGAGAAATTTTTATTGACTTATTTGCATTTAAGAAACATTTTATATCGTTCATGTCTCGTTACGCAAATTTCTGGCAGGCGTGCATTTCTCAGTATATCCAACCCCTTTATTTCTCTTCACAGCTACTTAATGACATATAAACATCCATTTTTCAGAACGTTCTCGAGAAAGTGATGACTTTATCAAACCCATTGAATAGACCGTGTCTCTTGAAACTAATTTCTTGCCATGATGCATTTGTCAGTATAAAGTATAATGTTATGGCTCTTCACATCTACTCAAGGACATGTGAAATGCACCTTTCAGACCTTCTTAGTGACGCTATTTCATTTATGGAACATCTTGTATGTTCCTGTCTCATGACGCCAAATTCTGACAATTGATGTATTTATCAGTAGAAAGAAAGATTTTATTTCTCTTTCCAACTATTTATTAACAGGTGAAGGGAGAATTTGAGAAGGTTTTACTGACGCTTATGAATTTGTTAAACACCTTGTATTATTCCTGTCTCTACATGCCATTTTGTGGCAATCATGAATTTGGCAATAGATAGGAACCCTGTATATCTCTTCACAACTACTTAATATGACATAAACGTCCACTTTTGAGAACTTTGGCTGTCATTTATGCATTTGTGAAAGTCATTGGACAGTTCAAGTCCCATGACCGCAGGAAGTAACAATGATGCAGTTCTCAGTACATAGAAAGAATCTACTTCTCTTCACAACTAATTAAAATGAGGTTTTGTTGACAATTATGCCTTTATGAAACTCATTGGAATGTTCATGTCCCTTGACAACAATTTGTAGCAATCATACATTTGTCGGTATATAGGAAGCAATTATTTCTCTTCACATCTCATCAATGACAGTATACATGCACATTTTATAAGTTTTACTGACACTTGTGCATTTATGCAATTCATTCGATGCCTCGTGTCTCTTGACGCGAAGATCTGGCAATCGTGCATTTGTCAATAGCGAGGAACCCTTTATATCTCTTCACAACTAATTAATGACAGCTAAGTATTAACGTATTGAGAGGTTCTGATGACTCCTATGTTTTGATGAAACCCATTGGCTGGTTTGATTCCCTTGAAGCCAATTTCTGACAATCATACATTTGACAGTTTAAAGGAACTATTTATTTCCCTTCGCAGTTACTTAATGACAATGAAAAATGTACTTTTGGGAACTTTTTATTGACTTATTTGCATTTAAGAAAGATTCTATATCGTTCATGTCTCGTGACGGAAATTTCTGGCAGGCGTGCGTTTGTCAGTATATCCAACCCCTTTATTTCTCTTCACAGCTACTTAATGACATATAAACATCCATTTTCCAAAACGTTTTCTAGAAACTGATGACTTTATGAAACCCATTGAATAGACAGTGTCTCTTGAAACCATTTTCGTGCCATCATACATTTGTGAGTATAAAGTATAATGGTATGTCTCTTCACATCTACTTAAGGACATGTGAAATGCACCTTTGAGACCTTCTTCTTTGACACTATTTCATTTATGAAGCATCTTGTATGTTCCTGTCTCATGAATCCAATTTCTGTCAATGAAGTATTTGTCAGTAGAAAGGAACATTTTATGTCCCTTCATAACTATTTATTCACAAGTCAAAGGAACATTTGAGAAGGTTTTGTTGACGCGTATGAATTTATTAAACACCATGTATCATTCGTGTCTCTTCACGCCATTTTCTGGAAATCATGCATTTGTCAGTAGAGAGGAACCCTTTATTTATCTTCACAACTACTTAATATCACATAACCGTCCACTTTTGAGAACTTTGGCTGTCATTTATGCATTTGTGAAAGTCATTGGAAACTTCAAGTCCCCTGAAAACAGGATGTGATAACCATGAATTTCTCTTGACAAATAATTAATATCAGAAAATGCTGCACTTTTGAGCAGGTTTTGTTGATAATTATGCCTTTATGAAACTCATTGGACTGTTCAAGTCCCTTGACAACAGTTTCTGGAAATCATATATTTGTAAGCATATAGGAACCATTTATTTCTCTTCACATTTTCCGAATGACAGTAGACATGCATATTTCACAAGTTTTTCTTGACACTTGTGCATTTATGCAACTATTTCGATGATTCGTGTCTTTTGACTTCAAGATCAGGCAATCGTGCATTTGTCAATAGCGAGGAAGCCTTTATATCTCTTCACAACTAATTAATGAGAGCCAAACATGAAAGTATTAAGACGCTTTGATGACTCTTATGCTTTTATGAAACTCATTGGATTGTTTGATTCTCTTGAAGCCAATGTCTGACATTCATACATTTGGCAGTTTGAAGGAACCATTTATTTCCCCTCGCAGTAACTTATTGACAATGAAAAATGTACTTTTGAGAAATTATTATTGACGCATTTGCATTAGTGAAACACTAGATATGGTTCATTTATCGTGACGCAACTTTCTGGCAGCCAAGCGTTTGTCAGTAGATTGCACCCCTTTATTTCTCTTCACAGCTACTTAATGACATATAAACATTCATTTTTTAGAACGTTCTCGAGAAAGTGATGAATTTATTGACGCATTTGTATTTATTAAACACTCTATATGGTTCATGTCTCGTGACGCCACTTTCTGGCAACCGTGCGTTTGTCAGTAGATTGGACCCCTTCATTTCTCTTCATAGCTACTTAATGACATATAAAGATCCATTTTTCAGAACGTTCTCGAGAAAGTGATGACTTTATCAAACCCATTGAATTGACCGAGTATCTTCAAACCAATTTCTTGCCATCATGCATTTGTCAGTATACCGTATAATGTTATGGCTCTTCACATCTACATAAGGATATGTGAAATGCATCTTTCAGACCTTCTTGTTGACGCTATTTCATTTATGCAACATCTTGTATGTTCCTGTCTCATGACGCCAAATTCTGACAATGATGTATTTGTCAGTAGAAAGAAAGATTTTATTTCTCTTCACAACTATTTATTGACAGGTGAAGGGAGAATTTGAGAAGGTTTTATTGACGCTTATGAATTTGTTAAACACCTTGTATTATTCCTGTCTCTACATGCTATTTTGTGGCAATCATGCATTGGCAATAGATAGGAACCCTTTATATCTCTTCACAACTACTTAATATCACATAAACGTCCACTTTTGAGAACGTTGGCTGTCATTTATGCATTTGTGAAAGTAATTGGACAGTTCGAGGCCCATGACCGCAGGAAGTAACAATGATGCATTTCTCAGTACATAGACGCAACTGTCTGGCAGCCGTGCTCTTGTAAGTAGATTGAACCCTTTATTTCTTTTCACAGCTACTTAATGACATATAAACATCCATTTTTCAGAACGTTCTCGACAAACTGATGACTTTATGAAACCCATTGAATAAACCGTGTCTCTTGAAACCAATTTCTTGCCATCATGCATTTGTCAGTATAAAGTATAATGTTACGGATCTTCACATCTACTGAAGGACATGTGAAATGCATCTTTAAGACCTTCTTGTTGACGCTATATCATTTATGGAACATCTTGTATGTTCCTGTCTCATGACACCAATTTCTGTCAATGATGCATTTGTCAGTAGAAAGAAACATTTTATTTCTCTTCACATCTATTTATTGACAGGTGAAAGGAACATTTGAGAAGGTTTTATTGACGCTTATGAATATGTTAAACACTTTCTATCATTTCTGTCTCTACATGCCATTTTGTGGCAATCATGCATTTGTCAGTAGATAGGAACATTTATATCTCTTCATAAGTACTCAATACCACATAAACGTCCACTTTTGAGAACGTTGGCTGTCATTTATGCATTTGTGAAAGTCATTGGAAAGTTCAAGTCCCCTGAAAACAGGATGTGACAATCATGCATTTCTCAGTTGATATGTAGAATTTAATTTTCTTCACAACTAATTAATATCAGAAAATGTTGCAATTTTGAGCAGGTTTTGTTGACAATTACGCCTTTATGAAACTCATACGACTGTTCAAGTCCCTTGACAACAATTTGTGGCAATCATACATTTGTCAGTATATAGAAACCCTTTTTTGTTCTCTTCAGATCTTCGCAATGACAATAATCATGCATATTTGACAACGTTTCCTGACAATTGTGCATTTATGCAACTCATTGGATGCCTCGTGTCTCTTGACGCCAAGATCTGGCAATCGTGCATTTGTCAATAGCGTTTAAGCCTTTATATCTCTTAACAACTAATTAATGACAGCTAAGCATGAACGTATTAAGACGTTTTGATGACTCTTATGCTTTTATGAAACTCATTGGATTGTTTGATTCTCTTGAACCCAATTTCTGACAATCATACATTTGATAGTTTAGAGTAACCATTTATTTCCCTTCGCAGTTACTTAATGACAATGAAAAATGTACTTTTTGAGGACTTCTTATTGGCGTATTTGCAATTATGAATGATTCTATATGGTTGATGTCTCGTTACGCAAATTTCTGGCAGGCGTGCGTTTGTCACTATATTGAACCCCATTATTTCTCTTCACAGCTACCTAATGACATATAAACATCCATTTTTCAGAACGTTTTCTAGAAACTGATGACTTTTTGAAACCCATTCAATAGACAGTGTCTCTTGAAAACAATTTCTTGCCATCATGCATTTGTCAGTATAAAGTATAATGGTATGTCTCTTCAAATCTACTTAATGACATGTGAAATTTACCTTTGAGACCTTCTTGTTTGAGCTATTTCACTTATGAAACATCTTGTATGTTCCTGTCTCCTGACGCCAATTTCTGTCAACCATGCATTTGTCAGTAGAAAGGAACATTTTATTTCTCTTCACAACTATTTATTGACAAGGCAAAGGAACATATGAGACGATTCCATTGACGCTTATGAATTTATTAAACACCTTCTATCATTCGTGTCTCTTCACGCCATTTTGTGCAATCATACATTTGTCAGTAGAAAGGAACCCTTTATTTCTATTCAGAACTACTTAATATCACATAAACGTCCACTTTTGAGAACTTTGGCTGTCATCTATGCATTTGTGAAAGTCATTGGACAGTTCAAGTCCCCTGAAAACAGGATGTGATAATCATGAATTTCTCAGTTGATAAGTAAAATTTATTTCTATTCACAAAAAATTAATATCAGAAAATGTTGCACGTTTAAGCACGTTTTGTTGATAATAATGCATTTATGAATCTCTTTGGACTGTTCAAGTCCCTTGACAACAATTTGTGGCAATCATATATTTGTCAGTATATAGGAACCATTTGTTTCTCTTCACATCTTCCCAATGATAGAAGACATGCATATTTGACAAGTTTTCCTGACACTTGTGCATTTATGCAACTATTTCGATGCCTCGTGTCTGTTGACGTCAAGGTCTGGCAATCGGCCATTTGTCAATTCCGAGGAAGCCTTTATATATCTTCACAACTAATTAATAAGAGCCAAGCATGAAAGTATTAAGACGTTTAGAAGGCTCTTAAGCTTTTATGAAACTCATTGGATTGTTTGATTCTCTTGAAGCCAATTTATGACAATAATACATTTGGCAGTTTGAAGGAACCATTTATTTCCCCTCGCAGTAACTTATTGACAATGAAAAATGTACTTTTGAGAAATTATTATTGATGCATTTGCATTAGTGAATCACTCGATATGGTTCATTTATCGTGACGCAAATTTCTGGCAGCCGTGCGTTTCTCAGTAGATTGGACCCCTTTGTTTCTCTTCACAGCTACTTAATGACATATAAACATTCATTTTTCTGAACGTTCTCGAGAAAGTGATGACTTAATCAAACCCATTGAATAGACCGTGTCTCTTGAAACCAATTTCTTGCCATCGTGCATTTGTCAGTATAAAGTATAATGTTATGGCTCTTCACATCTACTTAAGGACATGTGAAATGCTTCTTTCAGACCTTCTTGTTGACGTTATTTTATTTATGGAACAACTTGTATGTTCCTGTCTCATGTCGCCAATTTCTGTCACTTATGCATTTGTCAGTAGAAAGAAACATTTTACTTCTCTTGACAACTATCTCTTGACAGGTGAAAGGAACATTTGAGAAGGTTTTATTGAAGTTATGAATATGTTAAACACTTTGTATCATTCGTGTATCTTCATGCCATTTTGTGGCAATCATGCATTTGTCAGTAATAGGAACATTTATATCTCTTCCTAAGTACTTAATGCCACATAAACGTCCACTTTTGAGAACTTTTTCTGTCATTTATGCATTTGTGAAAGTCATTGGATAGTTCAAGTCCCTTGAAAACAGGATGTGACAATCATGCATTTCTCAGTTGATACGTAGAATTTATTTCTCTTCACAACTAATTAATATCAGAAAATATTGCACTTTTGAGGTTGTTTTGTTGACATTTTCGCCTTTATGAAACGCATTGGACTGTTCAAGTCCCTTGACAACAAATTTTGGCAAACATACATTTGTCGGTATATATAAACCCTTTTTTTTCTCTTCACATCTTCCCAATGATAAGAGGCATGCATATTTGACACATTTTCCTGACACTTGTGCATTTATGCAACTATTTCGATGTCTCGTGTCTCTTCACGCCAAGATCTTGCAATCGTGCATTTGTCAATAGCGAGGTACCATTTATTTCTCTTCACAACTAATTGATGACTGCTAATCATGAACGTATTAAAACGTTTTGATGACTCTAATGCTTTTATGGAACTCATCGGATTGTTTGATTCTCTTGAAGCCAATTTCTGACAATCATACATTTGATAGTTTAAAGGAACCATTTATTTCCCTTCGCAGTTACTTATTGACAATGAAAAATATACTTTTGAGAAATTCTTATTGACGCATTTGCATTTATGAAACACTCAATATGGTTCATGTCTCGTGACGCAAATCTCTGGCAGGCGTGCGTTTGTCAGTAGATAGGACCCCTTTATTTCTCCTCCCATCTACTTAATGACATATAAACATCCATTTTTCAGAACGTTCTCGATAAAGTGATGACTTTATCAAACCCATTGAATAGACTGTGTCTCTTGAAACCAATTTCTTGCCATCATTAATTTGTCAGTATAAAGTATAATGTTATGGCTCTTCACATCTACTTAAGGACATGTGAAATGCTTCTTTCAGACCTTCTTGTTGCCGCTATTTTATGTATGGAACATCTTGTATGTTCCTGTCTCATGTTGCCAATTTCTGTCAATAATGCATTTGTCAGTAGAAAGGAGCATTTTATTTCTCTTCACAACTATTTTTTGACAGGTCAATGGAACATATGAGACGATTTTGTTAACACTTATGAATTTATTAAACACATTGTATCATTCGTGTCTCTTCACGCCATTGTGTGGCAATAAGGCATTTGTCAGTATCACATAAACGTCCACTTCGAGAACTTTGAATGCCATTTATGCATTTGTGAAAGTCATTGGGCAGTTCAATTCCCATGAATACAGGTTGTCACAATCATGAATTTCTCAGTAAACAGGAAGAATGTACTTCTCTTCACAACTAATTAAAATCAGAAAATGTTGCACTTTTGAGAAGGTTTTTTTGACACTTATGCCTTTAGGAAACTCATTGGACTGATGAAGTTCCTTGACAACAATTTGTGGCAATCATATATTTGTCAGTATATAATAACCCTTTATTTCTCTTCACATCTTCGTAATGACAGTTGGACATGCATATTTCAACAGTATTCCTGACACTTGTGCATTTATGCAACTCATTCGATGCCTCGTGTCTCTTGACGCCAAGATCTCACAATCGTGCATTTGTCAATAGTGTTTAAGCCTTTATATCTCTTCGCAACTAATTAACTTATGCTTTTATGAAACTCATTGGATTGTTTGATTCGCTTGAAGCCAATTTCTGACAATCATACAGTTGACAGTTTAAAGGAACCATTTATATCCCTTCGCAGTTACTTAATCACAATGAAAAATGTACTTATTAGGACTTCTTATTGACGCATTTGCATTTATGAAACACTCTATATGGTTCATATCTCGTGACGCAACTTCCTGGCAGCAGTGCGTTTGTCAGTAGATTGGATCCCTTTATTTCTCTTCACAGATACTTAATGACATATAAACATCCATTTGTGAGAACGTTCTAGAGAAACTGATGACTTTATGTAACCCATTGAATAGACCGTGTGTGTTGAAACCAATTTCTTGCCATCGTGCATTTGTCAGTATACAGTATCATGCTATGTCTCTTCACATCTACTTAATGACATGTGAAATGCACCTTTGAGACCTTCTTGTTTGACGCTATTTCATATCTTGTTTGTTCCTGTCTCATGACGCCAAATTCTGTCAATCATGCATTTGTCAGTATAAAGGAACATTGTATTTCTCTTCACAACTATTTATTGGCAGGTGAAGGGAATGTTTGAGAAGGTTTTATTGACGCTGATGAATATATTAAATCACTTGTATCATTCGTGTCTCTTCATTTTTTTTTTTTTTTGTTTGTGCAATCACGCATTTGACAGTGGATAGGAACCCTTTATTTCTCTTCACAACTACGTAATATCTCATAAACGTCCACTTTTGAGATATATGGCTGTCATTTATGCATTTGTGAAAGTCATTGGAAAGATCCAGTAGCCTAAACACAAAATGTGGCAATCATGTATTTCTGAGTAGAAAGGAAGAATTTATTTCTCTTCACAACTAATTAATACCAGACAATGTTGCACTTTTGAGAATGTTTTTTTGACACTTATTCCTTTATGCATCTCATTGGACTGTTCAAGTCCCTTTTCAACAATTTGTGGCAATCATATATTTTTCCAGTATATGAGAACACTTTTCCCGTCGCAGATACTTGATGAGAATGAAAAATGTACTTTTGAGAACTTCTTATTGACGCATTTGCGTTTATGAAGACTCTAAATGGTTCATGTCTCGTGACGCATATTTTTGGCAGGCGTGCGTTTGTCAGTAGATGGGACCCATGCATTTCTCTTCACAGCTACTTAATGGCATTTAAACATTCATTTTTCAGAACGTTATCTAGAAACTGATGACTTTATGACACCCATTTAATAGACCGTGTCTCTTGCAACCAATTTCTTGCCATCATACATGGATCAATATAAAGTATAATTATGTCTCTTCACATCCACTTAATGACATGTGAAATGCACCTTTGAGAACTTCTTATTGACGCTATTTCATTGATGAAACATCTTGGATGGTCCTGTCTCATGACGCCAATTTCTGTCAATCATGCATTTGTCAGTAGAAAGTAACATTTGATTTCTCTACACAACTATTGATTGACAGTTGAACGGAAAATATGGGAAGGTTTTATTGACGCTATTGAATTTATTAAACACCTTGCATCATTCATGTCTCTTCACGCCATTTTGTGGCAATCATGCATTTGTCAGTAGATCGGTACCCTTTATATCTCTTCACAACTACTTAATATCACATAAACGTCCAGTTTTGAGAACTTTGGCTGTTATTTATGCATTTGTGAAAGTTATTGGATAATACATGTCCCCTGAACACAGCATGTGGCAATCATACATTTCTCAATAGATAGGAAGAATTTATTTCTCTTCACAACTGATTAATATCAGACAGTGTTGCACTGTTGAGAATGTTTTGCTGACGCTTATGCCTTTATGCATCTCATTGGACTGTTCAAGTCCCCTGACAACAATTTGTGGCAATGATATATTTGTCAGTATATGAGAACTCTATATTTCTCTTTGCTTTTTCGCAATGACAGTTAGACCTTTATATTTGGCAAGTTTTCCTGACACTTGTGAATTTATGAAACACATTATATGCCTCCAGTCTCTTGACGCCAATATCTGGCAATCTTGCATCAAACACCTTGTATCATTCGTGTCCCTTCTTGCCATTTTGTGGCAATCATGCATTTGTCAATCGATAGGAACCATGTATTTCTCTTCACAACTACTTAATATCACATAAATGTCCACTTTTGAGAACATTGGCTGTCATTTGTTCATTTGTGAAAGTCATTGGAAAGTTCCAACCCCTGAAAACAGGATGTGACACTCGTGCATTTCTCAGTAGATAGGAAGAATTTATTTCTGTTCACAGTTAATTAATATCAGAAAATGTTGAACTATTGAGGTTTTGTTGACTCTTATGCCTTTATGAAACTCATTGGACTGTTGAAGTCCCTTGACAACAATTTGCGGCAATCATATATTTGTCAGTATATAGGAAACCTTTACTTCTGTTCACACGATCGCAATGACAGTCAGACATGCATATTCGACAAGTTTTCTTGACACTTGTGCATTTATGAAATTTATTCGACACCACTTGTGTCTTGACGCCAATATCTGACAACCATGCATTTGTGAATCATGAGGAACCCTTTATATCTCCTCACATCTAATTAATAACAGGTAATCATCAACGTTTTAAGACGTTTTTATGACTCTTATGCATTTAGGAAACTCATTAGAAGGTTAAATTGCCTTGAAGCCAATTTCTGACAATCATACATTTGACAGTTTAAAGGAATCATTTCTTGCTCTTCACAGCTACGTAATGACATATAAACATTCAATTTTTAGAACGTTTGCTAGAAAGGGATGACTTTATGAAACCCATTTAATAGACCGTGTCTCTTGAAACCAATTTCTTGCCATCATGCATTTGTCAGTATAATGTATAATGTTATGCCTCTTCACATCTACTTAATGACATGTGAAATGCACCTTTCAGACCTTCTTTTTGACGCTATTTCATTTATGAAACATCTTGTATGTTCCTGTCTCATGATGCCAATTTTTGTCAATCATGCATTTGTCAGTAGAAAGGAACATTTTATTTCTCTTCACAACTATGTATTGACAGGTCAAACGAAGATTTGAGAAGGTTTTGTTGACGCTTATGAATTTATTAAACACTTTGTATCATTCGTGTCTCTTCATGTAATTTTTTGGCAATAACGCATTTGTCAGTTGATAGGAACCCTTTATTGCTCTTCACAACTACATAGTATCACATACACGTCCACTTTTGAGAACTTTTCTGTCATTTATTCATTTGTGAAAGTCATTGGACAGTTCAATCCTGAACACAGGATGAGGCAATCATGCATTTCTTAGTAGATAGGAAGAACATAGTTCTCTTCATAACTAATGTATATCAGACAAAGTTGCACTTTTGAGAAGGTTTTGTTGACACCTATGTCTTTATGAAACTCATTGGACTGTTCCAGTCCCTTGACAAGAATTTGTGGCAATCATATATTTGTCAGTATATAGGAATTCTTTATTTCTCTTCACATCTTTGCAATAAGAGTTAGACATGCATATTTGACAAATTTTCCTGACACATATGTGTTTATGCAACTCATTCGATGCCTCATGTCTCTTGACGCCAATATCTGGCAATCGTGCATTTGTCAATAGCGGGGATCCCTTTATATGTCTTTTAAAACTACTTAATGGCAGCTGTGTATGAAGGTTTTAAGACGTTTTGATGACTGTTATGCATTTAGGAAAATCAATGGATAGTTTGATTCTCTTGAAGGCAATTTCGGAAAGGTAAAAGGAAAATTTGAGAATGTGTTGTTTGCGCTTATGAATTTATTAAACACCTTGTATCCTTCGTGTCTCTTCACGCCATTTTGTGGCAATCATGCATTTGTCAGTAGATAGGAACCCTTTATTTCGCTTCACATCTTCGCAATGACAGTTAAACATCCATATTTGACAATTTTTCCTGACACTTATGCATTCATGAAACTCATTCGATGCCTCGTGTCTCTTGACGCCAATATCTGGCAATCGTGCATTTGTCAATAGCGAGGACTTTATGAAACCCATTTAATAGTCCGTGTCTATTGTGTTACATGTACTCTCGTACTCATGGAACAGAAGAAAAGCGTGATGTCAGCAAGCTTTGTATATTTAAAAAAAAAATAATTTATTTCCCTAGAAAACAATGTAAAAATTGGTAAATATTACTTATAGTTTGTGAATATAATCCATAATGCGTTCCTAAGAATGAAGACACAAGTCATATCACTAAATAGTTCTATTAGAATCCAGGTTCGAATATCGACGACGTGCAAATTTGGAAGGCGATGACGCCAGATGTGGTCCAATGTACAAATAACAACAATTCCTCAATTGAATCACAGTTTTTGTTTCCGAAAAATCATAGAAGAAATTTCCATGTATATCTTTCAGAAGTTTTTATAAGAAAGTCAACTTCTTGAGTTTCCAGGAGAATTAAGTATTACATCCAAAAAATCAGATGAAAAATAAACAATCTGGAAACAAATAAAAATAACACCTTGTTCCTTGAAGATGTTAAAACGACGCTCGGATAATAATATTAAGAATGCGTATTTAAACCCCAAAAACATCATTTCAAGTCTCGCGAGATGGATCATGTGGTCTCTTACTACAAGAAAACTATCACGTACGCCAGTGTAGCCCCACTTAAGAACAAATCACAAAAAAAACGTTGTTACACATAGTGATTACGCAAGGAATGTATGGCCCTGATACTGACCAATCATTTTTACTGATTGTTTACGTTCTTGCCAGCCCAAGACGAATTAGATTAACTAAAATTAATTCTCATACAACACTTTTACGGAAAAGAAAATATTTAATTACTGAAAAAGAATTTTGAATCCTTTCAATAAAATGTAATGAAACCAAAATAACATAAAAATAATCTTAAAACTAACACACAAGCAAATTAATAACATACACGTAACAACTGAAACCGATTTTTTGCCATCATACATTTGTCAGTTTAAAGTATAATGTTAGTTCTCTTCACATCTACTTAATGATATGTGAAATGCACCTTTGAGACCTTCTTGTTGACGCGTTTTCATTTATGAAACATCCTGTATGTTCCGGTCTCTTCACGCCAATTTCTGTCAATCATGCATTTGTCAGTAGAAAGGAACACTTTATTTCTCTTCACAAGTATTTATTGAAAGGTGTAATGAAAATTTGAGAAGGTTTTGTTGACGCTTATCAACTTATTAAACACCTTGTATCATTCATGTCTCTTCACGCCATTTTGTGGCAATCATGCATTTGTCAGTAGATAGGAACCCTTTATGTCTCTTCACAACTACTTAACATCACATAAACGTCCACTTTTGAGAACTTTGGCTATCATTTATGCATTTGTGAAAGTCATTGGACAGTTCAAGTCATCTGAAAATAGGATATGACAATCATGCATTTCTCAGTAGATAGCAAGAACTTAGTTCTCTTCATAACTAATTTATATCAGACAAAGTCGCACCTTTGAGAGGATTTTGTTCACACTATGCCATTATGAAACTCATTGGACTGTTCAAGTCTCTTGACAAGAGTTTGTGGCAATCATATATGTGTCAGTATAAAGGAACACTTTTTGCCTCTTCACATCTTCGCAATGACAGTAGACATGCATATTTGACTAGTTTTCTTCACACCTATGCGTTTATGAAACTCATTCGATGCCTCGTGTCTCTTGACGCCAAGATCTGGCAATCGTGCATTTGTCAATAGCGAGGAAGCCTTTATATGTCTTCAAAACTAATCAATAAGAGCTATGCATGAACGTTTTAAGATGTTTTGATGACTCTAATGCGTTTATGAAACTCAGTGGACGGTTTGATTATCTTCAAGTCAACTTCTGACTATCATACATTTGACAGTTTAGAAGAACCATTTATTTCCCTTCGCCGATACTTAATGACAATGAAAAGTGTTCTTCTGAGAACTCCTTATTGACGCATTTGCATTTATGAAAGACTTTATATGGTTCATGTCTCGTGACGCTAATTTATGGCAAACGTGCGATTGTCAATATTTAGGACCCTTTATTTCTCTTCAAAGCTTCTTAATGACATATAAACCTCGATTTTTCAGAACGTTTTCTAGAAACTGATGACTATATGAAACCCATTTAATAGACCGTATCTCTTGAAACCAATTTCTTGCCATCATGCATTTGTCAGTGTAAATTATAATGGTATGTCTCTTCACATCTTTTTAATGAGATGTGAGATGCACCTTTGAGATCTTCTTGTTTGACGCTATTTCATTTATGAAACATCTTGTTTGTTCCTGTCTCATGACGCCAATTTCTGTCAATCATGCATTTGTCAGTAGAAAGGAACATTTTATTTCTCTTCACAGCTATTTATTGACAGGCGAAAGGAGAATTTGAGAAGGTTTTGATGTGGCTTGTGCATTTATTATACAGCTTGTATCATTCGTGTCTCTTCACGCCACTTTGTGGCAATCATGCATTTGTCAGTAGATAGGAAACCTTTATTTCTCTTCACAACTACTTAATATCACACAAAAGTACATTTTTGAGAACTTTGGCTGTCATTTATGCATTTGTGAAAGTCATTGGACAGTTCAAGTCCCCTGAACACCGGATATGGCAATCATGTATCTCTCAGTAGAAAGGAAGAATTTATTTCTCTTCACAACTAATTAATATCAAAAAATGTTGCACTTTTGAGAAGGTTTTGTTGACACTCACACCTTTATGTAACTCATTGGACTGTACAAGTCCCTTGACAACAACTTGTGGCAATCATATATATGTCAGAACCTAGGAACCCGTTATTTCTCTTCACATCTTCGCATTCACAGTTAGATATGCATATTTAACACGTTTTTGTGACACTTATGCATTTACTAAACTCATTCCAATCCTCGTGTCTCTTGACGCCAATATCTGGCAAGCGTACATTTGTTAATGGAGAGGAACCATTTATATCTCTTCTGAACTATTTTATGACAGCTAAACATGAACGTTTTAAGACGTATTGATGACGCTTATGGATTTGTAAAATTAATTTTATGGTTTGATTCTCTTGAGGTGAATTTCTGACAACCATACATTTAACAGTTTAAAGGACCATTTATTTCCCTTCGTAGCTACATAATGACAATGAAAAATATACTTTTGAGAACTTCTTATTGACGCATTTACATCTATGATAGAGATTATATGGTTCGTGTCTCGTGTCGGAAATTTCTGGCATGCGTGCGTTTGTTAGTAGATATGACCACTTTATTTATCTTCACAGCTACTTAATGACATATTTACATCCATTTTTCAGAACGTTTTCTAGAAACTGATGCCTTTATGAAATCCATTGAATAAACCATGTCTCTTGAAACCAAATACTTGCCATCACGCATTTGTCATTATAAAGTATAATGTTATGGCCCTTCACATCTACGTAAGGACATGTGTAATGCACCTTTGAGACCTTCTTGTTGACGCTAATTTATTTATGTAACATCTTGTATGTTCCTATTTCATGACGCCAATTTCTGTCAATCATGCATTTGTCAGTAGAAAGGAACATTTTATTTCTCTTCACTACTATTTATTGACAGGTGAAAGGACAATTTGAGACGGTTTTGTTGACGCTTATGAATTTATGAAACAACATGTAGCATTCGTGTGTCTTCACTCCATTTTGTGGCAATCATGCATTTGTCTGTAGATAGGAACCCTTTATTTCGCTTCACATCTTCGCAATGACAGTTAGACATTCATATTTGACAAGTTTTCCTGACACTTGTGCATTTATGAAACTCATTCGATGCCTCGTGTCTCTTGACGGCAATATCTGACAATCGTGCATTTATCAATTACGAGCACTTTATGAAACCCATTTAATAGACCGTATATATTGTGTTACGTGTAGTCTCGTACAAATGTAACAGAAGAAAAGGGTGATGTCAAGAAGCTTTGTATATTTTAACAAAATATTTTATTTCCCTAGAAAACAATGTATAAATTCGTAAACATTACTTTCAGGCTGTGAATATAATCCAAAATGTGTTCCTAAGAATGGAAACAGAGATCATATCACTAAATAGTTCTATTAGAATCCAGGTTCGAATCTCGACAACTTGCACATTTGGAAGGCAATGACGTCAGATGTGGTCCAATGTACGAATATCAACAATTCCTCAATTGAATCACAATTTTTGTTTCTGAATAATTCTAGAATAAATTTCGATGAATATCTTTCAGATTTTTTAATCAAAAAGTCAACTTGTTGAGTTTCCAGGAGAATAAAGTATTACATCCAAACAATCAGATGAAACACATACAATCTGGAAACAAATAAAAATAACACCTTGTTCCTTCAAGATGTTAAAACGGCTCTCCAAGAAGAATATTAAGAATGCGTATTTAAACCCCAAAAACATCATTTCAAGTCTCGCGAGATAGGTCATGTGGTATCTCCCTACAAGAAAACTATCACGTACGCCAGTGTAGCCCCACTTAAGAACCAATCACAAAAAAACGTTGTTACACGTAGTGATCACGCAAGGAAGGTATGGCCCTGATACTGAACAATCATTTTAACTGATTGTTTACGTTCTTGCCAGCCCAAGACGAACTAGATTAGATAAAAATAATTTTCATACAACACTTTTACGGAAAAGAAAATATTTAATTACTGAAAAAGAATTTTGAATCCTTTCAATAAAATGTAATGAAACCAAAATAACATAAAAATAATCTTAAAACTAACACACAAGCAAATTAATAACATACACGTAACAACTGAAACCGATTTTTTGCCATCATACATTTGTCAGTTTAAAGTATAATGTTAGGTCTCTTCACATCTACTTAATGATATGTGAAATGCACCTTTGAGACCTTCTTGTTGACGCGTTTTCATTTATGAAACATCCTGTATGTTCCGGTCTCTTCACGCCAATTTCTGTCAATCATGCATTTGTCAGTAGAAAGGAACACTTTATTTCTCTTCACAAGTATTTATTGAAATGTGTAATGAAAATTTGAGAAGGTTTTGATGACGCTTATCAACTTATTAAACACCTTGTATCATTCGTGTCTCTTCATGCCATTTTGTGGCAATCAAGCTTTCTCAGTAGATACGAACCTTTTATGTCTCTTCACAACTACTTAACATCACATAAACGTCCACTTTTGAGAACTTTGGCTATCATTTATGCATTTGTGAAAGTCATTGGACAGTTCAAGTCCTCTGAAAACAGGATATGACAATCATGCATTTCTCAGTAGATAGCAAGAACTTAGTTCTCTTCACAACTAATTTATATGAGACAAATTTACACTTTTGAGAGGATTTTGTTGTCACTTATGCCTTTATGAAACTCATTGGACTGTTCAAGTCCCGTCACAAAAATTTCTGGCAATTATATATTTGTCAGTATATAGGAACCTTTTTTTTCTCTTCACATCTTCTCAATGACAGTTAGACATGCATACTTGACTAGTTTTGTTTCACACCTATGCGTTTATGAAACTCATTCGATGCCTCCTGTCTCTTGACGCCAATATCTGGCAATCGTGCATTTATCAATAGCGAGGAAGCCTTTATATCTCTTCAAAACTAATCATTAACAGCTATGTATGAACGTTTAAGATATTTTGATTACTCTAATACATTTATGAAACTCAGTGGATGGTTTGATTATCTTGAAGGCAATTTCTGCCTATCATACATTTGACAGTTTAAAGGAGCCATTTATTTACCTTCGCAGCTACGTAATGACAATGAAAAATGTACTTTTGAGAACTTCTGATTGACGCATTTCCATTTATGAAAGATGTTATATGGTTCATGTCTCGTGACGCTAATTTACGGGAAACGTGCGATTGTCAGTTGATAGGACCCCTTTATTACTCTTTACAGGTACTTAATGACATATAAATATCCATTTTTTTTTCAGAACGTTTTCTAGAAACTGATGACTTTATGAAACCCATTTAATACACCGTGTGTCTTGAAACCAATTTCTTGCCATCATGCATATGTCAGTATAAAGTATAATGTTATGGCTCTCCACATTTACTTAATCACACGTGAAATGCACCTTTGCTACCTTCTTGTTGACTCTTTTTAATGTATGAAACATCTTGTATGCTCCTGTCTCATGACGCCAATTTCTGTCAATCGTGCATTTGCCAGTAGAAAGGAACATTGTATTTGTCTTCACAGCTATTTATTGACAGTTGAAAGGAGAATTTGAGAAGGTTTTGTTGTCTCTTGTGCATTTATTATACAGCTTGTATCATTGGTGTCTCTTCATGCCATTTTGTGGCAATCAGCCATTTGTCAGTAGATAGGTACCCTTTAATTCTCCTCACAACTACTTAATATCATATAATCGTCTGCTTTTCAGATATTTGGCTGTCATTCATGCATTTCTGAAAGTGATTGGACAGTTGAAATCTCCTGAACACAGGATGTCGCAATCATGCATTTCTCAGTAGATAGGAATAATTTATTTCTCTTCACAACTAATTAATATCAGAAAATGTTGCACTTTTGAGAAGATTCTCTTGACACTTATACCTTTATGAATCTCTTTTGACTGTTCAAGTCCCTTGACAACAATTTGCGGCAATCATGTATTTGTCTGGATATATGAACTCTTTATTTCTCGTCACATCTTCGCAATTACAGTTGGACATGCATATTTATAAAGTTTTTCTGACACTTGTGCAATTATGAAACTCATTCGATGCCTCGTGTCTCTTGACGCCAATATCTGGCCATCGTGCATTTGTCAACAGCGAGGAAGCCTTTTTATCTCTTAACAACTAATTAATGAGAGCCTAGCATGAACGTATTAAGATGTTTTGATGACTCTAATGCATTTAGGAAACTGAATGGTTGGTTTGATACTCATGAAGCCAATTTCTGAGAATCACACATTTGACAGTTTAAAGGAACCATTTATATTCCTTCGCAGCTACTTAATGACAATAAAAAATGTATTTTGAAGAACTTCTTTTTGACGCATTTGCATTTATGAAAGACTCTATATGGTTCATGTCTCGTGACGCAAACTTCTGGGAGGCGATTGCTTCTCAATACATAGGACCCCTTTATTTCTCTTCACAGCTACTTAATGACATTTGAAAATCCATTTCTCAGAATGTTTTCTAGAATCTGCTGAGTTTATGAAACCCATTGAATAGACCGTGTTTCTTGAAAATAATTTCTTGCCATCATGCTTTTGTCAGCATAAAGCATAATCGTATGTCTCTTCATATCTACTTAATGACATGTCAAATGCACCATTGATCCCTTCTTGTTGACTCTGTGTCATTTATGAAGCATCTCATGTGTTCCTGTCTCATGACGCCAATTTCTGTCATTCATGCATTTGTCAGTAGAAGGGGAAATTTCCTTTTTTTTTCACACCTATTTATCGAGAGGTGAAAGGACAATTTGAGAAGGTTTTATTAACCCTTATGAATTTATTAAACACCCTATATCAGTCGTGTCTCTTCACGACATATTGTTGCAATCACGCTTTTGTCAGTAGAAAGGTACCCTTTATTATTCATCACAACTACTTAAGATCACATTAAGGTCCACTTTTGAGAACTTTGGCTGTCATCTAAGTATTTGCGAAAGTCATTGGACAGTTGATGTCTCGTGAACACAGGATGTGGGAATCATGCATTTCTCCGTAGATAGGAAGAATTTATTTCTCTTCACAACTAATTAATAGAAAAAATGATGCACTTTTAAAAAGATTTTATTCACGCTTATGCGAATATGAAACTTATTGAACTGTTCAAGCCCCTTTGACAACAATTTGTGGCAATAATATATTTGTCGGTATATAGGAACGCTTTATTCCTCTTCATATCTTCGCAATGACAGGTAGAGATGCATATTTGACAAGTTTGTATGACACTTGTGGGTTTATGAAACTTGCTCGATGCCTCGTGTCTCATGTGAAATGCACCTTTGAGACCTTCTTGTTCACGCTATTTCATTTATGAAACACCTTGTATATTCCTGTCTCATGACGCCAATTTGTCTAAAAATTATGCATTTGTCAGTAGAAAGGAACATTTTAGTTCTCTTCACAACTATTTATTGACAGGTGAAAGGAAACTTTGAAAAGGTATTGTTGACGCTTATGAATTTATTATCAGTCCCATCAGTTTCTTTAGAAAATAAGTGAATGAACAGTCCAATGAGTTTCATAAAGGCATAAGTGTCAACAAAGCCTTCTCAAAAGTGCAACATTTTTTGGCATCAATTAGTTGTGAAGAGAAATAAATTCTTAATATCTACCGAGAAATGGATGATTGCCAAAACCTGTGTTCAGGAAACTGGAACCCTCCAATGACATTCACAAATGGATAAATGACAGCCAAGGTTCTCAAAAGTGGACGTTTATGTGAAATTAAGTAGTTGTGAAGAGAAACAAACGGTTTCTATCTACTGACAAATGCATGATTCACACATAATGGCGTTAAGAGACACAAATGGTACAACGTGTGTAATAAAATCATAAGCGTCAACAACACCTTCTCAAGTGTTCCTTTCGTTAGTCAATAATTAGTTGTGAAGTGAAATAAAATGTCCCTTATTACTGACAAAAGCATTACTGATAGCAATTGGCGTCATGAAACAGGAACATACAAGATGTTTCATAAATGAAATATTGTCAACACGAAAGTCTCAAAGGTGCATTACACATGTAATTAAGTAGATATGAAGAGACATAACATTCTACTTTATGCTGACAAATGCATGATGACAAGAAATTCGATTCAAGAGACACGGTCTATTAAATGGGTTTCATAAAGTCATCAGGTTCTGGAAAACGTTTTGAAAAATCGATGTTTATATGTAATTAAGTATCTGTGAGGAGAAGTAAAGGGGCCCCATCTGCTGACAAACGCACGCCAGCCAGAAATTTGGGTCACTAGACATGGATGATATGAATTCTTTCATAAGCGCAAATTCGTCAATAAGAATTTCTCAAAAGTACATTTCTCATTGTCATTATGTACCTGCAATGGAAAATCAATGGTTTGTTTAAACTGTCAAATGTATGATTGTCAGAAATTGGGTTCAAGAGAATCACGTCATGCATTGAGTTTCCTAAATGCTTAAGTGTCATCAAAACGTCTTAAATCGTTCATGCCGAACTCTCATTAATTAGTTGTGAAGGGATATAAATGGTTCCTCGCTATCGACAAATGCACGAGTGCCAGATATTGGAGTCAAGAGACACGAGGCATCGAATGAGTTTCATAAACGCATAAGCGGCAGGAAAACTTGTCAAATATGAATTTCGAACTGTCGCTGCGAAGATGTGAAGAGAATTAAAGGGTTCCTATATACTTACAAATATATGATTGCCGCAAATTGTTGTCAAGGTCCATGAACAGTCCAATGAGTTTCATAAAGGCATTAGTGCCAACAAATCCATCTCAAAAGTGCAACATTTTCTGATAGTAATTAGTTCTGAAGAGAAATAAATTCTTCCTATCTACTGAGAAATACATGAGTGAAACATCCTTTGTGCAGGGGCCTTGAACGGACCAATGACCTTCGCAAAAGCATAAATGACAGCAAAAGTTCTCAAAAGTGGACTTATCGGTGATATTAAGAGTTGTGAAGAGAAATAATGGGTTCCTATCTACTGAAAAATGCATTATTGCCACAAAATGGCGTGAAGAGGCGCGAATAATAAAAGGTGTTTAATAAATTCATAAGCTCAAAGAAAACCTTCTCAAATGTTTCTTTCACTTGTCAATAAATAGATGTGAAGTAAACTAAAATGTTCCTTTGGAACGGAAATGCATGATTGATAGAAACTGGCGTCATGAGACAAGAATATACAAGATGTTTCATCAATGAAATAGCGTGAACAAGAAGGTGTCAACGGTGCATTTTGCATATCATTAAGTAGATATGAAGAGTCTTAACATTATACTTCATACTGACAAATGCATGATGGCAAGAAATTTGCTTCAAGACACACGGTCTAATAAATGGGTTTCATAAGGTCATCCGTTTCTAGAAAACGTTCTGAAATAAGGATGTTTATATGTCATGAATTAGCTGTGAAAAGAAATAAAGGGGTCCTGTCTTCTGACAAACGCACGCTTGCCAGAAATTTGCATCACGAAACATAAACCATATAAAATCTTTCATAAATGGAAATGGTTCAATAAGAAGTTCTCAGAAGTACATTTTTCATTGTCTTTAAGAAGTGCGAATTGAAATAAACGCTTCCTTTAAGCTGTCAAATGTATGATTCTCAGAAATTGGCTTCAAGAGAATCAAACCATACATTGAGTTTCCTCAATGTATGAGAGAAATCAAAACGTCTTAAAACGTCCATGCTTAGCTGACATTAATTAGTTGTGAAGAGATATAGATGGTTCCTCGCTATTAACAAATGCACGATTGCCAGATACTGGCGAGATGAGACACAAGGCATCGAATGAGTTTCATAAACGCATAAGTGTCGGGAAAACATGTCAACTATGCATGTCTAACTGTCTTTGCAAAGATGTTTAGAGAAATAAAGTGTTCCAATATACTAACACACTGATGATTGCAGCAATTTGTTTTCAAGTGACTTGAAAAGTCCAATGACTTTCATAAAGGCATAATTGTCAACAAAACGTTCTCTAAAGGGCAACATTTTCTAACATTAATTAGTTGTGAAGAGAAATAAATTCTTTCGATCTAATGAGAAATGCATGATTGCCACATCCTGTATTTATGATATGTGAACTGACCAATGACGTTCACAGATACATAAATGACAGCCAAAGATCTCAAAAGTGGAGGTTTATGTGATATTAAGTAGTTGTGAAGAGAAATAAAGGGTTCCTATCTACTGACAAATTCATGATTGCCACAAAATGGCATGAAGAGAAACGAATGATACATGGTGTTTAATAAATTCATAACCGGTAACAAAACCTTCTCAAATTCTCCATTCACCGCCGAATAAAAAGTTCTGAAGATAAATAAAATGTTCCTTTCAACTGACAATTGCTTCATTGATGGAATTGGCGTCATGAGACAAGAACATACAATATATTTCATCAATGAAATTGCGTCAACAAGAAGGTCTCAAAGCTGAATTTCACGTGTCATTAAGTAGATGTGAAGAGACATAACGTTATACTTTATACTGACAAATGCATGATGGCAAGAAATTGGTTTCAAGACACACGGTCTATTACGTGGGTTTCATAAATTCATCAGTTTCTAGAAAACGTTCTGAAAAATGGATATTTATATATCATTAAGTAGCTGTGAAGAGAAATAAAGGGGTCCTATCTACTGACTAACGCACACCTGCCAGAAATTTGCGTCACGAGACATGATCCATATA
>JAECUM010037009.1:0-10826 GCA_016617855.1 Megalonaias nervosa
GGTATCGAAAATCTTCCAAATAAAATAACAACGATTTTGATCTCGACGCTGAATTCATTATGACACTAAAGCAACGACAGAATAATCATTGTGCAATTTGTAACTGTAATATGCTGTGGGAGTATTCGAATAATAATCCAAGACAATTTACAGTTGATAGAATTACTAGTAGTATTGGTCACACACGCGAAAATGTGATGCTGACCTGTCTTGAATGTAATCGACGTCGGGGCGCTGGACGCCCTGGTGCCAGTTTACGAAAGTGAACGCGGTGGTAATCGTGTGTGTTCAGAAATTATTTGTAATTGTTCACGTACAAATCCACGCTGAGGAGCATTTGACTCCAGTCTGTAGATTGCAGGTCTACCCGTGGATCTTACCACGCTGGAAATTTTATGTGTGGTCACACTCCAGATAGGATCAGTTGCTCTTTTTTTTTACCCCGTTTGAGTTCACCGGGTTCATATAAATATCTTACAGTTACATTACCTAATACTGGTTGAGAGATAGAATCGCGTCGTTGTACAGGTATATATTTTTTTGTAATCGCGACGAGGGGTTTCATGGCAATTGAACGAGTAATTTCATTATTTAACGCAGCTATCACACTTGGTAATCTTGCAACCCATTCACGAGATCTCGTATCTGCCTGAACTATTTCCTTTGCATACTGATATCCAAATAACCGCTCAGCAAGTGTTCGATTAAATCGCTCCACTATTGCCTGATCACGATGAATTGCGGTATGTCCTCGTCTGATTTTAACATTATGTTGCTTCATCAAAGATGATACTGCACCAAGAAGTTCTTTGCCAGGATCAGCCTGTAATAGTTGTGGCCATTGCAAGGGTCCTCGTTGACAAATTCGTTCAAACGCAGATGCAACTTCCGTTGCTGTTTTAGTTGATAGTGGTTCTGCTTCTTTATACCAACTTGCAACGTCAACGACAGTTAACGCGTATTTGTATGTGCGTGATCGACGTCTACTAATTTTAATAGTATCATGTGGTAAAAACAAAATATCTGCTTGATGAGCTTCATTGGGAGTACTGACATCAAAATGCACGTGTTGAATTTTTTTAGGTGGACGTAGATAAATTTGCCATATTGCCTGTCGTGCTAACCAAGCTGCAGCAACAGCACGTGGGACTTTTGCTGCTTCAGCAAGTTTACCAATTGCTGCTTTACCCCTCCAATATCCTCTTGGACTATAATAAGCCAATTCCATTATTATGATAATAATCAGTTGATTAATTACCAGCCCCTAGCATTAGTTTACCTTTCATCGCAGATTTTACTAGGAAGCTAGCAGGTTTTTCTCTGAGAGATTTATTCTTTATAGAATTTAACGCATGAATCAATTTCACATCTGCGAGGTGCCGTTGTTGTAAATCCTTGCTTTTATACGCAATATCATGAACATGATACGCTTGATCAATTGCGTTTATTGGATACTCTCCAGGTTTTGGTTGGTCTTGGTTATCGAGTCGGATATCGAGACGAGTTCCAGGACCACAATAATTGTATCCGGGTAAATGTTTTTCTCCGGGATACTTTGCTCATGGAGCCCCTGGTAATTTTCCCAACGACGCGGCAATATCACCACCTGTCTTTGTGCTAGACGAAATAAATTTATATTTTTTTGTACCACATTTTACACACTTACCTGTCAGTGTACGCTTGTTATTTTTTGTTGTTGTTGCTGTTGTTGTTAATCCAGTGGTGGGGGTGGTTGCCCTGCATCGAACACAATATAAATTCATATTATTTATTATATGGATATAATTGACTTCTCAGAGACACGAAAAGAAGAGCCAGTCAAACATCATCCAGCATTGCCAAATTCTATCAGAATGATAATAATTTGTCCATCTGGGTCTGGTAAGACGCAATTGTTACTTACTTTGATAATGAGATGGCTCAAGTGGGATAAATTATATTTAGTAGCGCCATCCGTAGATGATCAACGATGCTATGAACTACTTAAAGATTTTAATGAAAATGCAAAGTTCCTTGACATAAGTCAAGGGGACGAGGACAACGATGATATTATTGATTTTATTACTGATATCAAGGATGCCCCATCTGTAGATGACATCAATGGGAATATTAACAATTTAGTAGTATACGATGATGTGATGCTGGACAAACAATCAAATCCTGCCAGAATATTTTCCAGAGGCAGACATAAAAATACTGACGTGATTTATGTTACTCAGAGATATACGCAAATGCCTAAAGGGATCAGAGACAACTGCAATATTCTGGTTGTGTTTAATGGAGTCGATACACATACGCTGCGAAACATTCGTCAAACTTGGTGTTCAGGGGATATGGACATGATTAAATTTAAAAACTTCTTTTCAAAAGCACATGCTACTCCACAAGGATTTATCACAATAAATTTACATGATCCTAGGTCGAGGTATCGTATAGGTCTTAATAAAATATTTGGTTAATTATAGCAGCAGAGAGGCTGAGACCAAGATTGTGTGACCAACTCAGAAATATAATTCATTTACATTTATTTGTCGACGCTTTTCAACACTTTTTTTTTGGTAAAAGACCTTGTTTTTTACATTTCGGCCTTTTCGATCCTTGGCCTGTTCAGCCTCTATTGTGTGGCCAACTCAGAAAAATAATTCATTTACATTTATTTGTCGACGCTTTTCGACGCTTTTTGTAAAATACCTTGTTTTTGCAATTTCGGCCTTTTTCGACCATTGGTATGTTCAGCCTCTCTGCTGCTCTTTCTCTCTCTCTCTCTCTCTCTCTCTCTCTCTCTCTCTCTCTCTCTCTCATCGTATCAAGATAAGGGCGAAAATCCATGAAAAGACGAGAATAGAGGATTTTAGCTTGTGTAATACCACAATGTCTCTGGACCTATGAAGAATGGTGGTAAATGTTAAGTAGAACCGACCAAAGGAAGAGAGAGAGAGAGAGAGAGAGAGAGAGAGAGAGAGAGAGAGAGAGAGAGAGAGAGAGAGAGAGAGAGAGAAACAAATTTATGGTTGGTTGTAATGACTTAGATCAATTTTAAATAGATTAAAATATTTTAATTACCTCTTGTTGGTTCGTCGTTTTGCTTAGATTCTATTCCACGCTAATTTCCTTGCGCCTATGCCTTAATGCATTGATGAACGTTCAGTATTCAAGAATCAATATGTCTCTAGGCCTAGTGATCTACTTTCTGCATTAAATCCATCTTTCATGTATACATTATAATTGTAACTTATATTGATTTAATCAATGTGAATAAAAATAGAAACTCAAAAATGAAAACAATCAACTGATCAATATGAAAAGGTGATTGTTAATAGGCACAAAAAGACAGAACTACATTTTGTAGCGGACACACTCGGCAGGGATGTGAGTTCATCCACCCAGTCAATACACAGTTGCCTCTCGTCAATCTAACTCCGTTCAAATAGCAAATATATGTATTTGTATGTGATATAAATAAAATATATGTATAGTATGTACGCTGTATCAATGATATACCACTCGTTGCATAAATTTTTCATTAAAAGGAAACTCAGCAATCCTCGTTTCCTTTTGCTGAAAAATTTATACATCTCGTGGTATATCATTGATACAGCGTACATACTATATATATATGTGTGTGTGTGTGTGTGTGCGTGCGTGCGTGTGTGTGTGTGATTTGATTTTTAACGTAGCTTTAACAATTTTTCAGTCATATCGTTACGATGTCTGCAGTGTGGAAGTTTATAGTGATGTCTAGCACTGGGGCATCATGCCGCAGACATGTAACATCATGTCCCACCCAGTCACATTATCCTGACACCATGCCGACCAGTTCTAACACTAACCTCTTAATGCTGAGCGCCAAGCGAGGCAGCTGCTAGCATCATTTTTATAAGATATGGTATGACTCGGCCGGGGTTCAAACCCGCGACCTCTCGCATTCGAGGCGGACGCAGCACCCCTGATGCCACTGAAGCGGTGTTAGGAACGATATAATTATCTTCTATTCGTTGTTGGAATCTGTGCGCGTCATTTGTTAATTCCAATGTGGACTTTTTTATAGCACAAGTAAGGGGTCAGATTCATTAATTATAAATATCTCGTTCACAAAATTGTGTTCAGTGTCTTCGATAGATCTAGCCCCAACTCGGCTTCACCGTGTTACTCTGCGGGCTTAATATTTAAGAGCGTACTGCTACCACACAAGCAATATCCACATTTGTAAGTAAACCAGAAAGCTCACAAGAACATGCCACCGTCTTTTCCATCTTCATCTTCACTCACTGTGTTTGCATGTTCCATGTTGTCACACGCCTCCCCAATGTCCCAATGTCAGAATAGCCACATATGTCAGTGCAACTGAATTCTAGTTTCCGACAGGTGTACCTTGCTGTTTGTCATCTCGTCTTGGTACAGCCACACTTCACCAAGTGTAGCACAGACTTTGCTCCTTGCAGTTGCATGATCGGACCGGAACGCACTCTTTCTCTTTCTAATTTTTAGCTATGCTCTTGTGGCATTGGGATTTCGGTGTTTACCATAGTGTCATTGTTCCAGATGATGGCTTCCAAGTATCCAGAAGAATTGGTCGATGTGATGCATCTTGTGTAGGTGATAGCCTTCCGATTGTGCCTGCATATTTGTGAACAGACACCATCTCAACGTATCCGCCTTTGAGGTCTGAGTGTTAGGTAGTTACACCTTACAGATCTACTGTTCTCTACCAGAAAACGTGTCATCATTAGGCACTTAGATTGCACCCATGCTTGCACGTGCAGTTATGCATCAGTGACATCTTGGAAACCCTTTCTGAAAGGTAGGCTTCCATTTCTGGTAAAACCTGTATTGTCGAAACTATGGACGGCATGAAATTTTGTCAGTCCGGCAGACTTGCTAGGCCAAGGGCTTCATAGATTGGTCTCAGTGGGATGTCACGATATCTCTTACCTCTTCCGATTACAAAGTTGGTGTCCTTGCATGATTTTGGACATTGTCGAATAGACACTACAAGGACGTCGCTAATGGTGAGTGAATGCCTGTGGTGGAAACCTCACAGGCTGTTGCATTAGTGGCATGCAGCAACAGCTCTGCTTTGGTTTCTTCTTGAACACTTTGAAGGTGGCTCATATCCCTGTAAGTAATTCCGAACTGAGCCCTCCATGCCACCACCATACGCTTTTTATTTGCATTTGCCTTCTCCATCTTCTTTTTAGCTAGGTGAATACAATCTTCGTCTTCACATGTAAGAGGAGTCACTTCATGAGTGCCATAGTTATATTTGTTTTATTCTTTATGTGATAGGATATCACTGCCTGGCTGACATAAGCACATCGTTGAGGTCACATATGAGGTCACATTTTGCTTCATCCACATTGTTGTATACGTTTTTTGTAGTGATCACTCTGCAGCTTTTATGCTTGTTGGCTTTGCAAATGACTGGACTTCTGCAATTGCATCCACAAGTGCCACCTTCACGTCAGCGGGCTTGCTACGACCGGTGTCGGCGGAGTATCACGTCATCAATGTCTTGCGTACTATCTGCAACTACTTTGCGGGCTTGTAGAGCCCCATGTTAAGAGAGATGATCACGGCCCACAACTTTTGTGTTGATGCCTTTGGTTTGAATTAACAAAATCACACTATCTTTAGCAGTTATTAAAATAGGAAAAAGAGTTTTGCTAAACTAGACAATACCAATTTCTAAAAGTGCAACGAATGAATTACAAATTATATGAAAAGTAACAAATATTATTGGCTCTTAGTTTTACAATTTACCTCTGAAGTCCAGGAAGTGAAGATGACCAAGCGAAACTAGCACTTTTTGAAGGTACTCATCTGAAGTAAGGTCAAGCTGAATACTCTTTAACCCAAACTATACGCATCAATCATGCACCAAAATAAAGGGAATTAAACGTTTTATTAACAATGCTTAAGATATGCAAGGTCTTTATTAAATAGCCAGTATAAATCAGTGAGGAAAACATGGAAAATTATTTTCTTTAAAAATCTAACCTATGTAAAACGCAACACTATATAGTGCCATCTTTATTTGGTAGATATTACTGGCTGACTTCGTACCGGTCACATATTGCTTCATTCGTGTTGCTGCATCGGTTGGTGCAGTTATCAGCCAGTTGTCTGCAGTTCTTTATGCAGATTGGCTTTGCAAATGGCTGGACTTCTGCTGTTGCATGATCAAGCGCCACCTTCACTGCAACGGGCTTGCTACCACCGGAGTCTGCGGAGTACCATGTCATCAATATATTGTGAACTATCTGCAGCTGTTGTGCAGGCTTGTAGAGCCCCATGTTATGAGAGATTACAGTCTTGCGATTAGGACCCACTACTTTTGCATTGATGTCTTAGGCCTAAATGAACACAGCCAGTAGTATTCGCCACTCATGTGCAGGTGTAAAAATGAGTGGTGATGTGCCGCGTTATGTGGTAGGTAGCTCATCGCTTATGAATGAGTTTTGTGCAGACCATGTTGGGATGTTTCCATAGGTATCATCAGCCTCTCCATCAGGAACTACATCGTACTACCCCATCACACATACTTCTTTCAATGTCTTATGATATCTAACCGGGGTTGGTCATATAAGCTAATCAACATCTGGATGGTACACATCTTGTGGTGTTTGTTTGTCTTCTGTCAAACTGATAATGTGGCTTTGGGCAATAGAAGAGTGCAGTAACTGTGCCCGGCTGTTCCTTCATCAAGCCTCTTAAAGTTGGGCCAGTCAGCTCTAGCTCCTATACCTCGTCTTCAGGTTGACACCTCTAGTTGATAGCCATGGCAGTATCATGCAAGGTACGTTTCATATCAGGGACGTGTTCTTCAAAGTCAACATTGTCAACATCAAAGAAGACATTTCTTCAATGAATGAAATCAGGGCCATGCGAATGCCATCATTTACCCGTAGTCTCTGGGAATACCGTTCCACTTCCAAGAGACTGTTGTATTCAACGAACATCCCAAACCTACGCAAGATGTCGATTTTCTTCTTAGGTGATGTGGCTTTCCACGTGTTGACCTCAGGCTGTCAGGGTATGTGATTTCCTGTTGCTGGCCTGCTGCCGGGACTGGAACATCGTCACTGTACTTTGTCATAGCTTCCTGGCATGCATATTCGCCTGTGAAGACTTCTTCTCAGTTAATAACATTGTGTTTGGTCCCTGAATGATCTACCGATAGAAGCTATACAGCTCTTTTAGTAAATGTCCCTGTGTAACATATGTAAGAGAACCACCAAATGTTCACTTTTATCTTTATTGATTGCCTTTCTCCGCACAGAAGCTGCATTGCAAAAAAAAAAAAAAAAATTATGTTCAAGTCACTGTCTACATTGCTGTCTTCCGCCAGCTGAATAGTATCGTCTCTTTTGCTCTAAAGGGATATACTTTCCGCTTTATTCATATGTTTTGGTTTGTAAAGTTCTTGAAATTCTGCATGAGATGTTTCAGCTGGTATGAGCTATTACAGTCTCTCTCTCTCTCTCTCTCTCTCTCTCTCTCTCTCTCTCTCTCTCTCTATATATATATATATATATATATATATATATATATATATATATATATATATATATATATATATATATATATATATATTTCTTATTAAACTTTTTACATGAAACTAATTACAGCTTTACGTTTATAATCAAAACTCATTTAGCTGTCCTATTTCAACGAATTAACGCATAATTAAAAACAATGAAATTCATCATAAAAAATTATATGATGCATGAATACGTTTAGGTTACCTTGTAGTAAAGGTACACATATGTCTATATAAGATCACAGACGTGTAGTAAAAACAGCGTTACACGATTTATAAGTCTTTGTGAAGATAAAACACTATACAGGACTATTATAACAAAACATACAAGAGAAACTATGCATTGTATTCTTTATTTTACTTACTCTTCTTGGTAACAAAGTATTTTGCTAAAAATCAGAAAAACTTATGTTTCGAATTTTAATCATTTTACAGACTGGTTTCTGCGGAACATATTGGATGAATATAGATTTTAATGATTATAGATACAACTGTAGATCGTAGTCTGAAACTAATCACAGTTTTTCCCCATGCTGATGTCAATCCCGCTGAAACAAGAATAAGTGAATTATAGAACAAGCTTTCCTCTTTATTTAACGTTCATTAAATACATGTTTGTGCTTTAATTTATTAAAACATGAAGTTATGCTTTGTGAAGCAGGCATTTAAAAAATATATAAACTGTATATTTTTGTAATTTTTTTGGCAACTAAAAATGATGTACAGAAATCTAATGAGGAAGAGATTTATTTGTCTCAATGTAAGAACATTTAATCAGTGTATTTAAAAAGAAATGATCAATTAAATGAGATATTAATTATGATGGCTTTCAGTGAAGCAGGACTGGGCATTCTGACACACTAATGAGGACATTCAGTGAAACAGGAGTGGGAATGCTGATACAATAATGATGACATTCATTGAAGCAGGAGTGGATACGCTGATACAATAATGATGACATTCTGTGTAGTAGGAGTGGGTGCTGATACAATAACAATGACATTCAGCTAAAGCAGGAGTGGATGTGCTGATACAATAACGATGACATTCAGTGACGGTAGAGTGGTTATGCTGATACGATAATGACATTCAGTGAAGCAGGAGTGGGTATGCTGCTACGATAATGATGACATTCAGTGAAGCAGGAGTGGGTATGCTGATACAATAATGACGACATTTAGTGAAGCAGGAGTAGGTATGCTGACGCAGTAATGATGATATACAGTAACACAGGAGTGGATATGCTGATACAATAATGGTGAAATTCAGTGACAAAGGAGTGGATATTCTGGTACAATAATGATGACATTCAGTGACGGAAGAGTGGGTATGCTGTTACAAGAATGGTTACATTCGGTGAAGCATGAGTGGGTATGCTGATATAATAATGACATTCATTGAAGCAGTAGTGGGTATGCTGCTACGATAATGATGACATTCAGTGAAGCAGGATTATGTATGCTGATACAATAATGATGACATTCAGTGACGGAGGAGTGGATATACTGATACAAAAATGATGAAATTCAGTGACAGAAGAGTGGGTATGCTGATACAATAATGGTTACATTCGGTGAAGCATTAATAGGTATGCTGATATAATAATCACATTTAGTGAAACAGGAATGGGTATGCTGCTACAATAATGATGGAATTGTTGGAAGCAGGAGTGGATATGCTGATATAATAATGATGACATTCAGTGAAGCAGGAGTGGATATGCTGATACAACAATGATGACATTCAGTGAGGCAGGAGTGGGTATGCTGATACAATAATGATTACATTCAGTGAAGTAGGAGTGGGTGTTCTGATGCAATAATGATTACATTCAGCGAAGCAGGAGTGGGTATGCTGATATATTAATGACTTTCAGTGAAGCAGGAGTGGGTATGCTGATATATTAATGACATTCAGCGAAGCAGGAGTGGGTTTCCTGATACAGTGATGCTTATCATAAAAAAAATAAAGAACTGAGAATACTATAATTCTTCATTCTTAATAAGATTTTTTTCAGATATTTGATTTACTTAGGAGCTCAGTAATATTGTTGTCATTGCATGGATTAGAAATTAACAGTTTTATTAGGGGCCCCGAGTGGCCGAGTGGTCTGAAACGCTCACCGTTCCGGATCATTGCCATCTCATCTCTGTCTACGTGGGTTCGAGTCTTAGGCTCGGCTAACGTGGGTACGTGAGAAAGCTTGCCAATAGCTTCTCGTGGGTCGGTGGTTCTTCTCGGGGTTTTCCAGGGTTCTTCCTCCACCAGTTATACTGGCCGCCATGTATAGCCTATCTTGTGCTGAAAAATGACGTTAAACCCTACAACAACAACAACAACAACAACAGTTTTATTAAGAATCTTTTTAAGCAGAAAAGCAGTCACTAGTGTCTGCGATGCTTGTCGATTTGAAATTAAAATTATGTAACAAGGCATCATCAGTCTCACCATCCCACGTCACGAGTATGTGGAATACTTCGGGAGTGTTGCTGCAAATTTAAGTATCAGCTAATCGCAACAATAGGTCCAAGTGTCTGAAGAAATCAGAGTTCTATTCAGAAAAAAAAACACAGCAAAAACAAACAGCTAAGACAAATAGCCATACCTTTATTGTCTTGAATGCGCTAAATCATCATATCAAAACACTGCTTCTAGTAAAATTACGGGCAAAACTTGCTTCCAATAGGACGAATAGGACCTTAATATTTTTAATGTTCGTTTGTAGGTAATATGCATTGCCTTTCCCGATGCCTCTTAAAGACAACATGCAAATGTTACACTTAGCAGTACGAGTAGTAATGTGTTTAATATGCAAGAATACTACACTTACAAGCATTTGATCACACATTCATTTGCATACGTCCTTCCATCAACACCGCAAACATTTTGTTTAGGCAGAAAAAGACAGTTCTGACGACTGCATTCTTCCACTTGCCTGGGACAACTTCCCAATGAGCGCATTTTATTGCGCCTGCAACAGTTGGAAAGAAAATAATTTGATATCTTAAAAAGATTTGAATTATAATGTCCTTCTTGACTATCTGTAACATAAATATGCTCCAAGTAATACATTACATATTCAACAATAATTACCATCAGAATTACATCCATGCAAGAAAAAACAGCACTAAAATCAGTGTAGTTTATACTTCCTGTATTAACACCACATGAAATGAGAAATATTTAATACACATATCTATCTCTCACCTCCTTCACCTCCTTATATATATATATATATATATATATATATATATATATATATATATATATATATATATATATATAT
>JAECUM010037010.1:0-24179 GCA_016617855.1 Megalonaias nervosa
CCCGACTTGTCAATCAAATTGGCAAGTCTTGACCAATCAGATAAGAGCGTCGATTTCAAATCAAACAGATTCAACAGATCGTGATCAAAACAAACTCATGAATGTGTTGGTCTGCAAATTAAGATACAATCATCTGTTGTATATGTGATGATAACACAGCTTTAATCATACATTATTGATTAGGAGCTCTTTCTTAATGTGACCTTTACATTTGACCCTATTTAGGCCATTCATCTCCGTCATTTCAGTTTAATCATGGTACAGACTCATTGTTTAATAAATCGACCACAATCATCAGCAACAATAATAACAATTCCAATTCCAAGATTAATATTTCAGTGAATTCGAGCTACATAACAAGACCTTAAATCTAAATGTCAGTCAAGCTGTTGCCAGATGGATGCAAATTCGAGCATCACTCGTATACACAAAAGATAACGATACTAGAAAGGTATTAATGTTTCATGAAATGGAACCTGAATAATGGCTGGCTAAACTTACAGGCTAATTCGGACGTGTATCGAGGACTGACATGTCCTTCACTTCCTGCTGCCATCACCGGACCATGATATTACAGTTAAGATCAATCCTTCGCATCGATTTTTATTGCACCAATTATGTAGAAGAAAATGAAATATTTAACTACGTGTGCGCTACAACTCTCTTTAATCTAATTTTTAAGCAATAAACCGAATAAACCGAACAACAAAATGATCATGAAAGACGCCCTGAGCCGTGCCGCCACAGAACACAAATGTGTTTATTCACCGCAAGAAGATCGAATCTGCCGATCCTGACATACTGAAATAATGGAAATGTTGTTCTAGGACTAAACTCTATCCGTCTATTTTCTTCTTTATTTATTTGTTTTCATGCCCTGATAACCCCCCCCCCCCTCTCTCTCTCTCTCTCTCTCTGACAAAGTAGAAAAGGAAATCAACAAGTAGAAATTGAAGTCATAGTTTATAGTGCGGTCAGTGAAATCGATGTCTGGCAATGACACCTTTACTTAAGACATGATGGCTCTGATGAGAAAAGCAAACTTAACTAACTCATTGTGATGGATTATGCTCTCATGACTGCAGAATAAACTAATATCGAGGAATGTTTATCAAGTACGAAAAATAATAAATAAACTGTGCTATTTACCCGTTGTTAATAGACAATATTTCTTAAGTTAATTGCGGTAGTCGGGTTCTCTGGCATTACTTATTGAAATTATTGCAATATCTACTACATTTTCGCCAAAGGAAGAAAACATTTCAGGTTGCGTAAATAAATTACATAGATATTTGCGATTAGTCAGCAAACATATGTCAGACTGGTTACTACCTAAATGTTATGAAGAACTATAAAGAACCAGCAAACAAACAGATAAAAATATAAAGTGACGACCTTACTGTATAGGAAAATGATATTACTTTGATTATCACTGATCAAAACCACTCAGATGCTTTAGGATTTTATATTGAAAATTAGAGTATGCTACTTGGCGATTATCAAAACAGACGGTTTAGCACGTTCTAAACAATGATAATTTTTATTTCATAGTTTTTCCATTGTGAATGAACATCACATGATCGGACATCATGCCATTGTTATCCGTCCTGTGGCAGATATTGTTCTCTTCAGGAGAGATTTCAAAAACCTTATCTGAAGTGTGAGCAATGAAAGTGTCTGGTTCTAAGAGAAGAGGACATGAATTTTGCTAATGAAAATTACCATTTATTCTATATATAAAAAAAAAAAAAATCCCACAGAAACCCGTTTTTCGTGCGGCAACTCAGTTACAATCACTCCTACATTAACTGTTTGCCCACATAATTAATTGTACATACTGCATCATCAATCTTTGTCCTTCAAGTGTTTCACTTCATTATTAACAAGCGTACTGTAAAAGATAGACCGATCATATTTTGCCTTTAGAATCCAGTGCAGGGATTCAAAAACAAAAATAAAATTTGAAAATGCCTAAACCAGCACTTTATAGTGGTTTTAGAACATCATTGAACTTTACTAGACAATTCAGACTGAGGGTACAAACAAACAGTGTCGTCTGCTGGGATTTGGTTACTGTCCATACTAACCGGTAAGAACTTTCATTTGTGTCACATATGAATGACAGATTATTTGCTTCGGGTCGCATCAAAACATTGTTTCCCTAAATAAATAATTTACTATTACTCCGGTCTGAACCCGAAGAAATAGTGTATAATTGCTTATACTTTAATGTAGCTAAATGCAAAATCACAACCTTGAATGAAAATTGATTCAAAGTTATTTATAAAAGAGTGGCGTCACCAAATCACTGACAAGATTCTTGGCTCAAAACATGAAAGATCCAATTCTGCCTCCCAGTATTTTTAAATCTCAGCAGTACTGTGTGTTTCTTATAAACATGTATGCCTTGCGTATTTTAGTTTCGACTGATTTGTTTACAGCTTATTTATTACCTTCCTCAATTTTTTTAAAGGATCTGCCATATTGTCAATGCGGCTATGCGTTAAGTTCAAATAGAGTTACTTTGTTTTACTTAGATTTGCATCTTTGTCCTCTAATTTTCTATCAGTTTTGAAGGTAAAGCAAACTCCCTGTGACCTCTTAAAGATTTTTCCCATCATGAAATGAATGATCTACGTAATATACTTGACATGAAACATGTTACTAGAATACCGTACAAAAACTAGCACTGTTTCACCATGATATTTTATTCATGCTGATATTAAGTCTGCTCATTGTGACTATTTGTAATTGCTTGTGCGGGGTATCAGGGCGTCAGAGAGGTGTAGCACCTCTGGTGGGAGGACATGTCGTGTCCTTCTGTTACGTATATGCAATTAAATTGTTTGTTAGTTTTAATTTTTTTTTTTTTTTTTTTCATTACATGTTACTGCAATGATAACTTTATTCACTGGATTTGACATTTTTCCAGAAAGTTCAGTTCAGTTCTAGCCTGATAAACAAGCAGTAGCTTGAAACATTGTATCAATCGGTGACCTAGATTCAGTTTCTGGTAAACAACTTGTTAAACAATTTCTTATATTCATTCCCAGTGAAGGAATCACTGATTTTAGTCAAGGTCCTATCAGGCCTACGTGTGAAATAACATGTATCAGTTTGGGTTTTCCAGAGGACTGACCCTCATCCCGGACTTTATTTGGCGTATCAGTTGGGCTTTTAACACTGTTATTATAGTGAAATAGTTAGTTGTAATTTTATACCTTTGGAGCTCAAAGGTATTTTTGTTGTTGCGAGTTTGATCTGAATTTTTCTATATTTCGGAATTAATAATTTATTTTCCTTGGATACCACTAGTGCTCATTCGAATTCTTGGACAAAGACATTTCTTGGAAATTATTTGGAATTCTAAAGCCGGATTATTATTTTTGGTGATTCAACAAGGAACTGTTGACACATCAACACAAAGCAGATTATAGAAGAAGTCATCGCCTTCCATCTTGGAACTTCATCGGGATTCGAAGTGTGATTCACTTAGGACTTTTTATTGCTAGCACTTATATTTATTAATTCTATGATTTATTTTGGATTAGATTCATAAACCATAAGTCCTTTATCATATTTTTACTTTGTTTTTCACGGGAAATAAATTATTTGTTAAATTTCACAAAGCTTGTTGGCTTCACTCTTTTCTTTGTTACTTTTGTACGAGCCTAGACACGTAACACCTTCTTAGGACATTTCATCCACCTTTTGGTCCTCACTTGGCACTCAGCTCTCACCGGTGGATCCAAGAAGCTGTTAGCAAAAGATAGAAGCCACACCCCGGCAAGCACGCGGGCTAAACGAAGTGTGGGTACCCGATGGGTACTAAATCTTCTGTGAGTTAGGGCTTGTCTACCTAAGGATGTAAAGACTGGACACAGAGGACTGCAATGTGAAAACCACCAGCTGCTTTAAACGGGCAGAAAAGCGAACCCAGCAATGCTTCGTGGAGCGTGAAGAGCATGACGAGACACTTAGGACGCCATGCTCACCCAATGCATCCAAACATATCTCCAGTCGCCTCGACTTTGTCTTACTACTGGATAGGCCATGACGAGAAAGTGAGGCTGACGAACTTTGCAACTTTGTCTCACTTTAATCCAAACCAAGCACAAGTCACAGTTTCAAACCCAAAACTCATAATTCCATGTCATGTGGCGATGTGGGAGTAACGAAACAGAAAGTGAGGATAACACTTAAGCTGTAGCCACACGAACCTGCATAAAGGCGGCTCAGGGCATAGGGTCGCTTTCTATTGGACCGAAGCAGCAGTTGAGTGTCTGAGCAGTCCTTTTTAGGATCGCTCTGCTCACCTCCGTAGCAGGAGGAAGGGGCTTGAAAAGGTGTCCTAAGCTTAGCCTGCTCATCTCACTCTGGCCGATATACCGACCCCGGCTGGGATAACTTTCTTGCAGTCGAACATCAACAGAAAAGAAAAAGATGTCAGTGTTCACATTAGGCACATGGAATGTTCGAACTCTTTTGGATAACGCCAAGGCTTATAGACCATAGAGACGGACTGCACTGGCTGTTAGGGAACTCGTACGATACAATATGCACATGGCAGCTTTGAGCGAGACTCGTCTAGCAGAGGAGGATCAGGTATCAGAAGTGAGTGGCGGCTATATGTTCTTCTGGAGTGGCCGTGGCAGTGAAGAATGTCGCGAGGCAGGTGTCAGATTCGCAATGATCTAGTGCGCAAGCTTATAAGTGGGGTTTCTGACACAACAACCCTATTTTTACTCCAAACAAGTACAAAGTCGCCATTTCTGCCACCATTAAGGACACCCACCAGACAATACGCGGTAAAAGGTTTCCAAGGTGAGATCCTTAATCGTGACTACACTTACGGTAATTCTCGCGAATGTAATTGTTTTGAGTAAAAATAGTGTTGTTTCGTCAGAGACACCCACTTATGACTACTACTATAATTGCTATCATCAGATAGATATTTTTGTTAAAATATAAAAGTTATTCTTTACTGTTAGATATTATTGGTTACAAAACTTCTTCACCAATTGCCAAAGTTTCAACTGTTGATATAAGAAATATTTCATCATCAAGATAATAAAGACAAAATTTTAGTTGTCCACTTACTCGCCTTCGAGATTCGAAGAAATCTTTCATCGCTATTCTGTTAATCGGATATTTACTATGAGCGTAATATACTCTTGACCGATCAAGGTCTATTGTTATTTTTGTGTATTTTGGTTGACTGATCGGATCATGGAAGTTAATGTATCGCTCTGATAGCGCTGATCTTAATTGTTCCAGGTATCTTTAATATTCACTGTCATTAAATCGAATCAGCGAAAGTTTATCAAATTTACTCAAACATATTCCAGAAGTCTCATTGTTTATTATAACTGTCAACGGTCTATTGTCAAGTAGAAGATTTTTAATCTTGCGGTTGCTGCTATCTGTCAATGTCAAAGTTTCAAACATTATTCTATTATTTTAGATAAAAATTTCAATACCAACTACAACAGTAAATCTAGAAAATCCCATTGATATATTTGATAATGTCCAAGTGCAAGAGTATCAATTCCGTTTTCATAATACCGTTTGTCATCAAAATTTGATAGACCGCGTTTCAAGATAACGTCAGTTTCTACTTTGTGATGATTTGTTCTGATTGCCATTGTCCGAACATGACTAGCATTTCCATCAAGTGCGTATTGATAATCGTCAAAATCAATTTGTTTTTCAACATATCCTCGAGGTATTCCTTTTGCTCGCTTTTTTATTTTTTCGTTTACTAATTTCAAGCAATATATTTTACTTCGCCAACCAGTAAAATAAGATATTACAATAAAATTTGTTTGATCTTTAAACTTCCCCATTACTTTCTTATTGCTATTATCCTGAAATCCACTATCGCGCAGATAATCTGAAAGATCAAATAATTCCTATAGTCATAGATTTCCTGATAAATAACACACGTTATTTCGTACATTAAGGAATCTGTGTCGGTAAACAACAGTTTAGCGTTAGACCATTGCGACTTAACAAAGTTGTGATGAAAATCGTACATTAACCACTTTGACAGATCAAGTACAGCGGCGCCGACGTAGACTGGTTTATCAGTTTTAAATTTGTTTTTCTTCTTTTTACCGGAACAAGGTTTTCGTTAAATATTTTAATACTAAAAAATCATCGTCAGCAATAAGTTTGTTTCGTTTGTTTAAATCATTAACAATTTCAATGCTGACGCGCTTTGTAATATTTTCCATAGTTTTTCCAAATACGGAATTATTCATTAGTTTACAGAAATTCTTTTCAAAATCAGTAACAGCAAATGAGTCAACGTAACCTTTCATCCACAGTAACTGATTAAATTTTAATACGCGATGAACGTTACGCAATACATGTCCAGCATCTACTGCTTGTTTTAAGTTTGAGTAATGAATAACATAATTTCGTTTATCTAACAAATTTGGAACTAACTTACGGACAATTGAATTTTTTTCTGTCACCGGCTGCTATTCGTTGATTATCAAATAATAAATTATAATCGATCATCATAAATTCGGCGCAAAATGGGTAATCATTGTGTAAATCATGCAATTCAATAGGATAATCAAGATCAACATTAACGAAATAACTTACGTCATCTGGTGTTTTTTCTTCTGTTTATTGTAGAAATTGATCTGGACTTATCCACCGAAATCCACTAACTGGCAACGCTTTTGACATTGCATAACCATACAAATTATTATCGTAAAGATAAATAATACATTATGATGGAAGATAAGGATTAAAGTCAGGTATATATTTATTATTGGCAGCAGCGATCGTTTTTGTTATAACGCTGATACCGCCGCGAATTCCTCGCTCGATAAAATTAAACATGTCAACGTCTGTCAACAGTTCTAGTTTTACTTTACTGAATTTTAACACGATAATCCAAGTGCAGAGTAATACCAGCAAGGATCTAATCCATAATTGCTATAGATAACTTTTGTAAAATTTTCAAATACACCTGCGAATAATAAAACATCAGTTATTAAATATGAATCAGGATAATCGCCAAAAGTTTTATAATCAAATTTATTCCAAATCATTTTTGCAGACTTGTATTCCTTTTCTGATACTTCGTTTTTCAAGGCTGAGTAAAACGCAGATCGATCAGGTAATTGATTATCAAGGACATTAAAATTATTACAACCACGTCCTAATTCATCAAGACTTACAGGCATAAACTGTAGGCTATAAATCTCAATTTACCAAGAGTGACTGACATATATTTCTCAAAATTGTTTGGAATACACTTTATTCTTCCACAGTCATTCAAACCGATTTTTAAACGTTCTCGGATTTCTGTGTCACCGAAAGCTTCTACGATAATATGACTGTCGTATTCACGGAAATTGTGAAGGACAACAGGAATAAATTCTGGTCATTTGTAATGTAAATTGCAGCTATCATGAACAGCACCAAGATATTGTCTTGTTAAATGACAGTGATCTTTTACACGATCGTTATTCAACGGTAACTCACAAATATGACATAATTCTGCTGTTTCAAAATCTAACTCTTGTTGCTGTGTTAGTTGTTTCATTGGTGTATTTCTTTCAAGAATAATTGAAATATTATCTACTTCGTTGATAAGCTGCTCGAGAAAACAAACTGCTACATCTGGACCGCGATATATTTTAATCTTTTTTCATAAATTTGAATCAGCTGCACATATTATTTTATATGCAATTCTAAAAGGAACATGGTTTTGTGTTTTTCTGATCGGCTAGGATTATTTTCGACGCCAAATACTGGTTTTAGCAGACACTCAAAATCAGCGTAAATTACAAAAGGAACTTTCATCTTATGATTGTATTTGCTGAAATGTAATATATTTCTCCTCGCTCTGGCATAGTTATTCGTTGTACTTCTGAGCAGTACTGTAAATGTTTATCTAAAGTTTCTTTGTTCTTACATCCGTGCAAACATTTATAACAAAAATGTTTTCTTTCTTTATGTTTCTTGTACTGTTTTCCAACTAGTCCATTAAAGTTCTTAATCCAAACATAATGATTTTTATAAAACAATAAATTAATTGTTTTTTTGAGATCCAGTTGCTGAATATATCCTGAATATACTTCTTCGTGCTCATCAACTCCAAACACATTTATGGAAATATCGTTTGATTGCTCAAACTTTGGTATTTGATTTTCAGCAACGGGAAAGTCGATCAAGTTAAAGTTTAAACTTGCAACATACTGAATATTTATTGACACGATCTGCATCTCTATCTGGTGGATACAGCGCTGATAAAATGGCCCACTGAAAACATCTATCATCGGTGGGTTTGTTTTTTTTTTACATTAATATAACATGTGTTGTTTTTGATTTTCTGCGGCAAATCAACATACGAACTTTCGCGTAACGAATTATATTTCATTGTGTGAAACAGAATTCGGAAATAGATTCAAACTTCAAACCGGAACCAGATGCAGCATATTCTTTTATCTTTTTTTGTATTTCATGATGAATTTCCTCTGCTAATACAGCAAGATTAGTTCCAAGCAAAACTCGTTTGGATTTCGTGGTAATATAAGGATCAGCAATTGTGACGCCACATGCAACTTTGACAATATTGTATGATATTTTAGTAGGATCTTAAGTCCTTTGTTTTTGTCAAGTTCATGTTTGATTGTTGATTGTAGTAGATGAATCAGATTCGTCGATGAAAAGTTTGTTAGAACCGGCGGATAATCAAATTTCCAGCAGTTGTCAAACCCAACAAAAGCAGTTGCAATTTTAAACAGTGAAATGTTTGTTGTTAATCTTTGTTTAGCAATATCTCGCAGTGTCAACATTCTATTATACTAGGTTTAACAATTCTGTAGTTGTATCATCAAAATAAGTACAAGTAAAGATTATAAATGTTATTGTATAATATGACAGAAATTAAGAGTTTTAACGAAATGGAGTGCTACTTTGTACATCCGAAGTACAAAGGACATGCAGAAAAGATGCTTGGTTCGGTGATAAATCTTAAAACTAAATCACCATTTGGTAAAATAACACCAGCGGATATTAAATAAAAGCGAAATATGAATCAGATACAACGTACACAGAAATGTTTAACAAAGATTTTATTTACACGTTGTTTTGCGGAGATATTTCAGAAAACATGCGAGTTTTTCAGGTATGTGGCTAAGATATAGATAATAACACTGCAAATTTATCTTTACAAGATAAATTTCAACCGCATCATGTATTTGATTTATATGAAGCTAACTATCAGGGAATTGTCAGAAATATTAGAACAAAGAAAGTGGTTCGAGCTTTTAACGAACATGGCTATTTAAATGAAATGGTTAAAGGTTTTAAAACTTCTTTTGTTAATTAGAGGTCACATCGTCTTATTTACGAAACTTTTCTTGGTACAATTCCACCAGGTTTAGTAATAGATCATCGAAATAATGTTATGACTGACAATCGTCTAGAAAATCTAGAACTTGTTACACAACAAGAAAATGTTCGAGGAGGAAAAGGTGGTAGTGTTAATTTTAAATGTTCAGCTAAATTTGTAATATCAACTAATCTTGAAACAGAAGAAAAACTGAAAGTTTTATCAATGTCGACTGCTGCTAAACATTTTAAAATTGATTCTAGAACAGTTGAATTTGTCACCGATGGAGAATATAAATCCACAACATCACAAGAAACTTTTGACAGAATAAATTTTAGATATTCTGATTAAGTATCTTTTAAGATTTTATCAAGTTCTGCTCGAGAAATACAAGAATGACAATAATTCATAATTGCATCTCTATCGTATACAAAAGCAACTACAGATTTCTCTTGCAGTTCATTTCTTTTGGCTTCTATCAGAAGCACTTCGTCTCTTCCATCTCGCTCAATAATTAAATTGACAACAATGACTTTGTCATTGCCGAAGAAAGATTGATGGACTGCTTCCTTGAGTTTGTCTTTGTTGAGAATATATGCTATCACATGATATCTTTCTATTTATTGTATTAATTAGATAAAAGTTATTTGTATTTTGAACTTAATGAAACGTTTGGGAGATATTTATAATTTACAAGATACTGATATTATGCCAGTTGTTAATAACAAAGTTGTCAACGAAGAATTTGGTTTATGTTTATTAACACATGATCAACGATGAAATTACCGTTGTCGATAACAAGTCATACGGAAGATTGTCTACGGGCAGATACGACGTAAAAATAGCAAAAACAAAATAATGAAGTTTATGAACTTGTCGATACCAAGTCGAAAAAATATAAAATTTGATTTTATATCTGTTAAGATTTCAAATTTGATGTCTATTTGATCAGATCGAAAACAGTATTGAATACCGCTGTGCAATCCAGTAAAATGTAAGCCTGTTCTTCAACGATATGAATAAATTTACAGCGAGTTTGCTAGTCATTAATACTAGATGTTGGAATCGAACTATTCAAGTCATTGCTATAACCGCACCACTTAACTAAGCTTTGTTTTCCACGCTTGCTGATTACTCGTTCTATAACAAATCTATCTTGGTCTGTCTTCACTAACTCTTGTTCGTAGAAGCTTCCGATTACTGGGTCTCCTAACAAATCTTTTAGTTTGTACGTAACTGGAATAGTCATTAGAATTTTATGAATAACAAATATTTCTTCTGTCCAGTTTCTGGTAAATCCTGTTTCGAATGTTTTCTTTGTTATAGAAATTTTAACTCTATCGCGTACTTTAACTTTGTGTCGGCAGTACATATTTTCATTTGCTGGTATTGTATTTTAATTGCATCATTCGGTGATATTTTTATTGGTCCGTGTCTCGTATTATTGTAATCCAATAAATATTTTGTAAATCATTAATGTATCTGTTAGAATTTTTTGTTGTTAAGTGTTTAAAGATCTTCTCGCTTAGAGTACGGTTAAGCCGTTTTACGATGACGCTTGTTCTTCGTTTCCCGTAAAATATTTGCTGATATTATTTTGCTTTAGAAACTGTTCGAACATTTTATTAAAAAATTCTGGACCATGTTCCGCTAAATCTTATTCGGTGGTCGCTCACTGCTAACGATTATTTGTTTTAGTGCATCTGTTATTGACGTACCGGTTTTATCAGCAACAGATATACTAAAAGTGTATTAACTAAAACATCAATCACATTAAATAAGTATCCTTTGTTATCGTTGCATTGTGCAAGATTAGACATATCTCCTAAATCCATCGCCCAAATATCATTAACGGAATTTGCGACAACCTTACGTCGAGGAAACTATTTTTTTGGTTCGTCATACAATCTTGTATCATCATCTGCGGCATGATGTCCCAGTGCTAGACATCATTATAAACTGCCACACTGCAGACATCGTAGCGATATGACTGAAAAACTGTTAAAGCTACGTTAAAAATCCAAAAATCACATCACACACATCACGTATTTTGTCAGACAAAATTACACATGCACGGTCACCCTACCTTTGGTTGCATCAATCGTTAAAAATCTATCGCTGACAACAAGCGAAATGTATTGTAACGCACACCACGAGCAGCACCTAGCGTCCATGTAACTTCGATTTCTGCCTTAGATCCTATAACTCGTTCGGAATGATTTGATACATAAAAGTAAAATATGGGATAAAGTCTTCTAAATTCTTCAACTGATATTTGAGACCCACTATCAACGTCTTGATACTTATGCATCGCTTCCATCAAATACATATATGCTCGCGATATATTCTTATTGTTATCGGCGCTAAAATTGCATTCAATCGCTCGCTCTAGGTACTGTTTTGAATTTATTCTAACAATTATTCGCCTAACCTCGGGTACATCAAATACAGAATTGCATTGATCCTGATTATTTTTCTCACTTGTTGTTGAAAGACAACAAACACGTTTCTCAGCAACTGTTCGCTAGGCGTGCTGTTATTCTCCGTGTGTAATCTGTCGCATCTGGAATTGCGTGTTGATAAATTTTATTTTGCGTGAAATATATCTTTTTCGTGTACAAGGTTAACATTATTTCGAGTTCGGTTGATTTGCTTATCGACGGAACAAATCGTGACATCCACAGTGCGAGCCTGCTAAATGAAAACTGCGCAAAAACAACGCCATCAGAATCAATCAACAATTATTTCAATCAGCTCGCTCAAGAATAAGTGTGTATTATATTCCACGAAATACTTTGTTGTAATCACGACAAAACCCAAATATAGAAATTAACGGAAGCATGATTGTTACCTGCCTTCCATCATTTGTTAGAGCTTTTCTCTTAGTATAACGCTCATTGTATCTTGTTTGTCTCAAGTTTGCTGCTGCAAGTCGTATTGCATCACCAATATCAGCAACTGCATTACCAGCTGGATTTGCAATAAGATTATTGTCATCGGCACCAGCAACACCAATATCACCAGTACGAAATTCTGTGGATACTACACCTCCTGCTACTGTATCTTTAAACCACAACATATTTGCGGCGACTGATCTTGAATAATCATCATTAAACGAAACCAGGTTAAGTGTATTGCTTGCAACTGGCATATACCTAGAAATATCCCAGACGGTCTGATTAGCAAGTTGATATTTTGTGCTTTTGAACAAGCTCCAGCCGTTGTTGACCAGTGTTATTTCCGTATCAGCAGGTATAGCAGCAGCTGGTGGAATGGAAACTATACTACCACGTACTTCAAGTACTGCAACAGAAACATATCTTCGTCATGTTAAAAGTTCTCAGCTTGTTATGTTCGCCTGAGTGTATGTCGATATATTCTATATACTCGTATTCGGAGGCTATATTATCAGCCTCAAATTCTTTGGTAAGGTCAAAATCATTTTTAACAGACATTCTTTATCTGTAATTGCCACATAAAATATTAAAATATTTAAGTACCTACCGGAGATCTTGATTTATTTACTAACTTCTGGACTATCTCGACCCCGCGCGGTGATAACAGCTTCTTTGTAGTATCAATCTGAGCACGTTCTGTATCCGTTCTTGGTGCAATCTCGTTGTTAAGGTCAAGTTGCTTTCCTGATTGATCTGTCAGTTGCATGTTGATAGAATATATTTGATTTTCTAAATTTATTGGATAATATATTATCTGACGAGGATTAACTTGCATCAGCGAGCCAGGTGGAACATCTGGCGAAAAGCTGTAAATTGTTTGGCCACGGCTTCTGCGTGCTGAATAAGATCCTGTTGCAATAAAACAATTGATCAAAATTGTATTTACCTATTTGATGTTAACTGGAACTTCGCCGTCGGATGATATTGTTTGTGCGGCAACTGAACCGTTTTGTTGGTTGTTAAACCTAACATTGCCGCAATGTTAGTTGCTGGTGAAAAATCAATTAACAGATTATTTTTTACGTGATTCTAGCACTACCACATTATATTTCGGCATCAACTCGAAATTGTTATCATTAGCAGCGCCACCGCCGCTGTTCTTTGTAATAAGTTTCTAGGTTGTTTTATTTAGGTCAGTGACGTTATAGGTCACTTTGTAGTATTTTGAATGAGATCCAAGCACCAGATTGAGACATAAAATCATCTTTGATTCCTGTTTTGACATTACCCATAGAATGCCATACTGTTGCAGAAATTAATCCAATTTCGTATTGTCGCGCTGGATCAAGTTCGATTGGTGAATTATAAGAAACTGAAAAGTGGTGGTGGACGAAGAATCAAGTAGCAATGTTGTTGATATAATCTTTTTATTTTTTCATTAAATATAAAACTTAAAATTAGATCGCGATGTAAAATCCCATACTCGCTGGTTGTCAATTACTAATTTGCACGAAGATGATCAAGAATGTCAACGATTTCGTTGTCTATTTCCATACTTGTTTTTCCAGCTTCTTTTGATGATATCATCAACATTAGTCTGTCAACCATTTCCGCGTTTGATTTAAATACTTTGACTCCATATCCAATGGTTTCTGTATCAACATATCTATTTTTTTTTTTTTTTTATTTTGATCATATCATCCAAACAACGTCTTAAATTTGCATTTATATTTTATTTTTACAAGTCGATACTCCTCTGCTACTTCAAGCAGTAACTTGGCGATAACACCTTCTCTAGTTTCCTCATATAATAACAAAAGTTCACCTCATCTTCAACATTTTTTATTTCTTCATTAGATACTTGTCCGTGATTATTAATTATTTTAAAGTATCAGTAAATCGATTATATTTATCGAGTGACCATTCTGTAATATTATCAATGCCTGTAATACTATATTTTGCAAGAAAAATATAGTATTCTTCTTCTGTTATCGTTGCTCTAGCTCTTTTCGGTAATCTAATATTTTCTCACCAATTGGTATTTCTCTGGTTTTATCTTTAGGTTTTCTCTTCTCTCTTAAAGATCCTTCTGTCTGCTTAGCTAATTCTGAAAATAAATTTATTATTTCTTCTGATTCACTTGTCAACCTTGGTAGTTCTCACTGTAGCTCAAATGGATCATTAATTAACCTAGTCAATTCCTCCTGTCGTGTGGTAGGATCAGCAATATTCTCAACAAGTTTTTCAGCTATTTTGTTTGTCTCTTCTTTCGATTGATCTTTAATATAATCTGTTAAACCTTTCCCTTGTATCTTTTTAAATTCTTCGGCGGATAGCTCTGATATATCAGTTTGCTTGCTAAGTACAGCCTCGATTATTGGCTTAAATATTTTAGCACAACCCTACGTTTTGCTCGAAACAAGTACATTCGCGAGAATTACCATAATTATCGTTACGATAAGGATCTCACCTTGAAAACCTTTTATTGGGTATTGGCGGGTGGGTGCCCTTAATGGTGGCAAAAATGGCGAATTTGTACTTGTTTTGAGCAAAATCCCAACTTATATCTACAACTTACTTACAAGGGCCTCAGTGACCTCCTAATGATTTTACAATTTCTACTGGGAAACAATAAGACTGCCACATTGATCAGTGCTTACGCTCCAACAATGACCAACAAAGATGATGTAAGAGAAAAGTTACATGAAAAACTGGATTCCGTGATTTCATCGAAATCAGAAAAGCTCGTTATTCCTGGCGACTTCAGCGCTAGAGTGGGGACTGACCACCAGTCCTTGGAATGAGTTGCCGGAATTCATGGCGTCAAAAGTGTAACAGCAATAGGATGCTAAAGATGTGTACCGCATATGATCTCATTAGCACCAACAGTTTTTTACGTCTACCGACCCGTAACAAGATGTCAAAAGCATAAACACCTCATTGAATACGTCATCACTAGGATGAAGGACAGAAAGGACGTACGAGTGACGAAAGCCATGTGTGATGCTGATCGTTGGACGGACCACAGGCTAATTGTGTCCATGTTCAATCTTCACATCCAGACTATATGTCTCGAAGCTTAAAAATAGCTCAAATGCCGCAAGCCAATCAAGAAAACTAAATAGGAAACTAGAAGACTTGTAGATTGGCCGGCTAATTGAGGAAGAGGACTGTGCCTCCTTCACGTCTCCACTGTTATACACGACGATCTGACAGTGACCGCATAGGGGTCATGTTCTGGTAACCCATGTTTATTACCATAATCGCTAATTTTATCAACCAATCAGATGAAGTCTTATATCTCGAGTTTGGAGAATGAGCAATGTGGATGAAGAGCACGAATGCTTACCGAACGATTTGATTCAATTTCAGATTTTTGAAAGCTGCATTTCCATTGGCTAATGCAAAGGTCACCAGAACATGAACCTTAAGCAGTTGTCGTCAGATCTTCACCTAGGACAGCGGAGATCTGATTTTGATCAGATTGGTACTTTAGATGTTGTAAAATCCATTAGGCATAAAACAGTTTTCATTGTTTTTGCTAATGTAGTAAAAGATAATGTTTTGTGTTCATTGGAATGATAGTAATAAAAAACTAAAAAATATACTATCCATATTGGAATTAATACCTCTTTTGGTTTTTAATTGCCAGATGCAATGTCATAAATGTTTCTTTGAGTAAGCCCATCAATGTTGTACCGAATCTACCTAAAGCCAAAGGAACAACTTCACCGGAAGTAATTCGTGCATAATCTATATCGGCTGCTGTAATTTCGGTACTATCTGAAAGTATCGACATTACCATCAGAATCTGGCGTATTCATTTTCATCAGGTCGTATTTAAACCTCGGAGTTAGTTGTGTGACTTTAATGTGTTTGGTGTTACGACAGCAAAGGCCGGGAATATTTTTGACTGTGACTTTTTATCCTTCAACCATCATGTGAACGAATGTAGTTAAAAATACAGTTCCCAATGGCTGCGACTTATACCTGAGGTTTCTTTCTGGACAGGACCGAAAAGGCCGATAATATTCCGATTGCACTGAGATTCTAATAGCAGTTCAATTCAAATCTTTCCATGTTACTTGCATCCTTCTACCACCTTACTATTGTTCAATCTGACTGACGAAATTTTTTACGGTAAATTATATGCAGTCTCTAATTCTAATCATGTGTGGGGGGTGTGCGTGTGCGTGTGTGTGTGTGAAAGAGGCTGCTTAGACTTTTTAGTAGTAAACGGATGTAGTAAACAGTCTCTAATTCTAATCATGTGTGTGTGTGTGTGTGTGTGTGTGTGTGAAAGAGACTACTTAGACTTGTTAGTAGTAAACGGAAGTAGTAAACAGTTTTATATGTTCTGTAGATTTCGCGGCATGAACAAGCTGATCTTCGATCTGCACCTATCGTTGTACCGGCGTTTTATTTGTACTTTTTCATGTTTTATATTCTTCTTCAGAGATATTGAATGTGGGTTGTTTTTTGTTTATTTTGTTTTGGTTTTTTTAATGTTTTTTGGGGCGGGAGAGTGGGTGGGTGGGCGGGTCCAGAGATAAAGCATTAAACCAGACACGAGTAGAAAATCAGATACCTAAAACCTTAATGTATTAGTGAAGATGACTTCGACTTTGATTGTGCCTTACCACGTTTCTCATTTCATTAGTCTGGTCCCAAAGAACAATAAAAATGTTTGCATCAATCTAACACTAGATACATCAAAGCCAGCAAAAGTTGATCTAAAAAAGGGCTAAGATTTTACAGACAGGAAGGGAGTTACATAAGCACATAAAATCGTTCATAAAAAGCTAACCTCATCATTGAAGAAAATTTGAACAGTATTGTCTATTATATCTTTCCCTTAAGACTTTATTGCATCATATACATAAGTTCCTAAAATTAACTTTGTCATGACGACAATGCTTGTCAAAGGTATAAGAGCCTAAAAGACAAAACAACCAGACACTACGAAATTTATATACTAAGCAGATTTTCAGTGATCCTTCTTTTTTGTTTCTTCAGTTTCTTTTCTGGTTTTAGGAGATCATTCATTTAGTGTTTGGAAATCAATATGTCTTAATATTATCACGTTTGCACTCAATGCAGATTGAGGCAAACATAGCTTTACATATATAAATGATAAAAATCCAGTGATGTATCTAACTCCGTTTGATTATCTCGTTGTCTTCGATATAATCTAATTCATTTTTGCAGTTGGACTTTGCATATTTTCTTTGCTGTCTTAACAACCGAACAATGGCTGAAAATAATCAATATTTTTCAATGAAATATTTGAAAGTAATTTCAAGGAAGATGATGACGATCAAGGAGGTTTCTGATAATTCAGATTGTAGGGATTTATAGTACTGAACATTAAACTATAAGCAAAGTGCATGTAAATTAGGTAAAGTATTAGGTTTGTCGTAGTTATAAAGAAAATTGTGGCTTTTTATTTAAATATGGTGTCAATTTATATGTAATGGATGAACAAGTCAAACTATCGGTATAAAATAACCAAAATGTGAGTCCAGATATTTTTCCAACTTGTTCGATAGACAAAACACCAGTGCATCCATATTTATTAGCAAATTAAAAGATGATAATTTTTCAAACTGACATTTACATCCTACGTTTAATAGAAACAGAAGAATTTGACGAAAGATAAATTTGACTACGATATACTGGAGGAACATTGGACACAGTACAACGGTAGAGAAATAAACTAAACAATCTCTCTGGATCCCGCTCTAGAAAAATACAACAAAGCAAATAAGTGGAGATTACAAGAATAGACAGTAATAAGAATGCGAAGAACAAAAATTGTCAATTAGAAAATACAGCAAACATGCTCTACAATCTTTGTAGGAAATGTGAGGACTTGTTCTATTGATAAAGGATGGGATTTTGATTATTTGATGAGGACAATGCGTTGTAGATTTGAGTACGATTCCTTTATTACACGCATAATCTTTCCTTGAATGCCCAGTTTTCTGAGTTTTAGGAAAAGTCCGGCGTGATTCACAGTGCCAAATCCATTTTGAATATCGTAGAAAGCAGCAAACACACTTGTTGCTAGTTATAAAGTGGAAAAATATAGCTTCGTGTAGATTGAAGGATACTGTTAAACTACTCAATCCCTTTTAAAACGCTTGTAGTTCGGTATTAAGGATTAAACTACTCAATCCATTTTAAAAACCCTGTTGTTCCATATTAGGGAAGTTATTCAAAATGTTATCTTTTTATAAAAGACGCTATTTCTGGAGAACTAAATATTATTCTAAAGCTATGTTCATCAGTACAGAACCCATGTCTTTGTTCATGATTTACAAGAGAAAATATCTGCAAACTGACTCTACAATTTAGAAAAATATTAAGCAACAAATCGAGTTATCTCATCCTGAACAAACGCTAATTCTCCGTCATATTTTAATTAAAACAACATTTGGAATATTTGCACTTGTTACTTTGTCTGTTGTACAGCTTCCAAAAAAGCTTAATGTCTAATTCTGCTGCTTCATCTGAGTCTTTGAAAATTGCTTCTTCGTGAGCCTGTATCTCAAATTCTTGGGTATAAATTCCCTTTTTGCAGATTTATACTGATCGTAAGATTCATGGGCAAGCCCTCGCGGCCTTCCATTTTTGATCCACTTTTTCCGAAAATATCGAGCTTTATTCTGAGCTCTCTTAACTTCACGCAACCAATAGGGTATTGTGTGAGGATTAAATTTTTTCGATGGTTAGATTTGAAATCCTTTTTACCTCATAACAGAAATTAATTTACTATAACTGTTTTTTATTTACTGGTCGAATGCGATGGAAAGATATGATAATATGCATTGCTTTTGAGGAAAAGGTGAACCAGAAACAAGACAAAATATTATTAAAAAAGTATTGATTATATTTGAGGGATCAAGTGGATCTCGTAGGAAATCTCTAAAGTGGCTGATTGCTACCGAATGTGACAGAGAAATGGTGAAATACTTCCTCGACTTGTGTTTACCTTGTGTTTGCATAACCATGAGCGTCTGTTTACATATCATTTTAACACAATAGCAATCAAGAACATAAACATTGATAAAAATGTGTATTATTATTAGGGTCGAAATGCATATTTGCTCAGTAATTTTTATTTTTATCGACGATTCTCTCGTCTGCTTCACACATGTAAAGTGGTATTATAGATCGATCTACTGACTTGTCCAATTTTGGCCTTTCATTGAGAGAGAGAGAGAGAGAGAGAGAGAGAGAGAGAGAGAGAGAGAGAGAGAGCTCTACCGATCTAAGGGAGGCAACAGCGAGTTTTAATTCGATGTGGCACGAAAGATTGATTTAAAGTTCCAAGAGAATTTTGTGATCGAGATAAAGAGATACCTACCGGTCTAAGGGAGACGACCACATTAATAGATATAATAAGGTATCACGAGTAAAATTTGTGAAAAGAGAATTTGATTAACCTCTTTCTTCTGCATATAATATTAAGTAGACTTGTAAATAAATTTACAAGAATCGTGTAACATCTTTAGCCAAAAAGGTTCATCGATTGTCTAGCATTCCTTCTCGAACATTGCAAACATTGGTTTTAATCCTTGTTTCAGTATTTGTCAGCGAAAGAATTCAATAAGACTTGTAATCAACCAGAATCTTATTCATGTTACAGGAACATTGGTTCGTAGATTGATATTAGATCAAAACCGGAGAAAAAGAATTTGGGCTTGATGAAACCCTTGAATTTGTAAGCAATACGAATTTATTATTCCGAATACCAATGATACAAAGTTGCAACAGCCTGTCGAGATTGTACGATAAATTTTTTGGTTAGGAGGCACACACAGAGAGTGATTTTTTATATTAAAAAATCCATAGTAAGGTTTAAAAACCGAATATTTTTAAATATTTAGTTATCCAAAGAGCTCTCTCTCTCTCTCTCTCTCTCTCTCTCTCTCTCTCTCTCTCTCTCTCTCTCTCTCTCTCTCTATTGGCTGGTCTGTCAGCATGTCAGTTTTACCACGGTTTCTCTGTCTCTTTGTTTATATCTCTATCTGGATCATCGTAGCAAGATACCGGATAAAATCTCTATCTATACCATCTTAAGATACGGGCAAAATCGTCTTGCTTCCGCCAAGTTGGTGCCTTCCTATTACCGCAAAGAAGGGATTTCCCTTGGAAGTTCTCCTATTTCACATTTTTAGTAAGTAAATTTGGCTTCATGTTCCTCGGGTCGTATAGATCTCGGGAAGGGCTAACTCGCTCATTTCAAGGCCACAATCAGCCATGTTTTGCTCTAGTCGCAACGACAGGAACAGCAACTATGAGTACCTATTAAAGCAAGGACACGCCATCTCCATTATTACTCAATACGGACACAAACTCGACTCGAAGCAACGTAATCGTGACTAATAACACAAGCACCACAGACCAAAAGTAAGCTGCTTATTGTCAGATCTCCCAACCTCGGTAGCAACGATGTCAGTGTGTCCGGCACCTCCGTGCTGCTTGGCATTCGTTTGGGAAGCGCTTCATTGTGCCGCACGACAGTAAACTGCTAAGTGATCAAATGACATACTACCAGTCTAACTTCTCAGACTTCCTCCAATTTAAGGTGACATTTAACAACAGCCGCAGGGTAATCCGAAGCACTAACAAAAGGTGCGCGACTCCATCAGCGGTATCTCTCCGGATTTCTATGTCGTGGCCCCATTTGGATTGTGCACACATGATCCGGCAGTAATACATGGGAAAGGTGACTTGTACACCCATTGCAAAATAGTGGCGAACAAGAGTGAAAGTACGCGAAATATTAATTGAAATACGCCAGCAAAAATCACGAAGGGTAATAGTAATGCCCTTATTGACAAGGTATGGTGTCGGTGACGATCGAGGTTGTCCCTGGCCAGATATATACGCATCTGCAGGCGCGATAACAGCAGTAATAGGATGCCCTGATACAAATGAAAATGGAATATATCCAAGAGGCAGAGCTGCCTGAGGACGATGTTGATACATTCTGCCAAAACCGATTTGCTTACTTGATCGACATGAGGTCAACGGAAGACCATGCGCTCCACGGATAATGTAAACAAATCAAAAACGTGAAAGAAGGCGTAAAACTATAAACTGAAAAAATGGCCCAATCGGTATGCGTGTTAAACATTTATTTATTCACCTTGCTCGAATTGGTGTTTAATGGCCACTTTGATTTCATCATCGACTGGCCTATTATTCGCCTCAGAAAGGCACACAAAAGGCGGTGAAACTGAACAAAAGGAAGCGGGATTATTTCTGGTTAAATCAGAGGGCCATGATCTCGATGCCTGCTAAAGTTTGAGCAACCAACATACTTTTTATTGTACCTTATGTTGTGGCCCATGGACACGACAGATACTAAGCTATCCTGTGCAAGCCGACATGCCGACATCAGAACACAAAAATGCAACCTCATTGCTTCTGACCTTTAGGACAGCCCACGGTTAATGCAAGGATTATTACCTATTTAGAGACGCACTAAGACAGTGGTTCTCAACTCCCAGTTCGCGACCTAAACGAGGGTCGCGAGGAGGTTGGGGGTGGGGGGGTCGCCAGGATTTGAATTTTGAAGGTGGCAAAACTTATCAAAATGTGGAACGGGCTCGTGATCCTTATATAAATATTTTTAGGGTCGTGGCCAAAACAGGATGGGAACCACCGCACGAAGACAAAGGAATATCATTATGGCCTCGCGTCGAGCGGAGGCCTTTGAATTTCTTGAAAAGGAAAGTTTGACTAGCTCCTTTTGTTGCACAGATCCGCCAGTGTCCAACCTATTTGTGATGGCGCGTGAGGTGGTGGCTTCATGCCTTTTACGTCGCCAGGCACGCCTTAGGCCACGTTCTACTTTGAGTCAGGCGATCAGTGAACGATACCAAAACTTCATAAGAGCTATATTAGTAGCTGTGAGTGTCCTTGTTATTGAGGAACTACTACATGGTCCAAGCCAGAAGGCACAGGACAGCCTCATACCTTTGTAGACCTTAGACAATGAGCTATGAAGGTTACTCAACCTATTCAATATACGAGGCTAAATGGGGGCCAGGATCATCTCTGCTTTGCCTGTACACATGCGTCGTGAGCAACTTTCTGCCCATATGACAACCTCGAGCACCTTGCGATGGATTTAAAGCGCTAGAAGCCACCTCTGCTTCAGGTACGGAATGGGATTGCTGCCAAAGACAACTGACATGATAACATACCAGTATGTTGAGACAATAAAGGAGTCAAAAATAACATAGGATTGGATAAGTGCGACATGCAGAACAGCCAGCGTAAATGAAGACATATATAACAAGAGATGCATCAAGGCAACAATCTCAGGAAGTGGCACAAATCACTAAGCCAGAACATGAATTTTGTGCCTCACCTATATATGGCACATTGAAAGGAGAAAGCTTATCCTTGGATACAACTATTTAAGCATGGGTGAAAGTTCTCCATCCTATGAAGGAAATCCCGTCTTCTAAATGTCAATTCGCGCAAATCCGTTGAGTTTGTTTGTTTGTTGTTTTATTTTGTTTTGTTTTGTATTTTGCTGTTTGTGATGGCGCGTGAGGTGGTGGCTCCATACTTTTGCATGTTTCCTTTTTTATGCTGACTGTTAGTGTTAGAGCATTTCTGAAATACATGTACATGTATCAGGATTTTATTAACAGCAATTACCTAGTTCGTCGTCTGATAAATTATATGAGATAAACCAAGCGTGTTTTTTTTTTCCTTTCAAAAAATACAATGAGAAATGTATGTATTAATGATTCAATCGATATATGCATCATATTAAGGAATCAGAATTTTGGATTCATGCAAGCATATAGTGTCAAAATTACTCCATTTTTAGCTTCAAAAGGGCGGGGGAGGGGGCGGTGTCTCCCGCCTGACCCATCACTAGGGCGGCCTAGGTGACACCCTTGACCCCGAGCCTTCTTTACAGTATTGTGTTTTTCCCAACTTTTACCCGTGGACATATATCTGCGTATATGACTATCTGAAATAGTTGCGGTTACTCGAGGCACGGGTTCTGTTCCCGCTTGGAACAAATTATGTTTGTTTACCTGTTGAGTATATTGGAGAGAGAGAGAGAGGGGGAGAGAGGGAGAGAGAGAGAGAGAATACCTTTAAAGGAAAATGTTAGAAATTAGTGTTATTGTAACTAATGCTTGATCATAGTGGAAGAATGCATCTCAGTTTCTTTTCATGATAGATGTCACTCGAGTTGTTTACCTCGGAAATGGAAGCAAGAGTCTAATATATATGGAGGGGGATTACCGCCAAAATTGTATGCATGTATTTTCTAATCTTCCTTGATCCATTATTGTAAATGGCTGCTTGCAAGTGCTACTTTCATAATTCTATTTTAATGTTTATTGTATTCTTCATTGTTGTAGATTGTACGTGTCAGTTTGCAAGTGCTACTTTGCTTCTGTATTATTGTCAATGGCTGCTTGCAAGTGCTACATTCATACTTCTAGTCATTAATTTTCTATTCTTCATTGATGCAAGCTTTAAATGGCTGCTTGCAAGTGCTTAGATCCACTTTCCTTCTGCGTCATTTTATCTTGCAATTTGCCAACTACTGAATTGATTCTGTAGTTTGTCCTATGGCAAATGCTGTTTCACTTATTACAAGTTTTAACATTCTATTTATAAACTTGCTATATCACAAGTTACACAGATTGCACCTTATAAAATCATGATTATAATGTAGCATCACGCACGTGGCAAGGTAGCATCACGGAAGTTAGCATAAAAGAATGCCTCATTATAACAACAGATGGCGCTGTGACACGTCAATTTCAACTACACGACTACTCCCCTGACCCTAGCAACAATAGGTTATACCACTTTACGGCATGTTTGGGCGTCTTATTTAAAATATCATTCGAATTATACTACAGCATTACAGT
>JAECUM010037011.1:0-19187 GCA_016617855.1 Megalonaias nervosa
CTTTGTCCCAGAACTTTTATAAAAAAGAGCACTTGTGAAGTTTTCTAGAGAATAAATTATTAAATTCCAAAAATAGATGGACTTCAGAAAAAGCTGGCATCAACAATAAAACACCTTGAGCTCTCAGGTGTAGGAATACGACTGAACCAGAAAACACTGAGATTTAGAATTTTAGATCACATGGTGGCCCACGTCGTCACCCAGATGGAACAACGCAGTAAAAGCGAACAGCCGATAGACACGTAAGCCTTGAAAGAACTTAACGAATCTTACTGTAAGATTCAATAAAAAAAAGTTGTTTACAAATTAGAGCTATAACGCAAGCAGAACATGACCTTGGTAATAGCTAAAAATACTGATAATGTAATACCTTTTACATTCAAATCAGCTCAAAACAGAGAAGTGATTTTTCGAAAATAGTCAAATCCCGTGAAAATTATCACTATAATAAAATGTAATGAAAGAAAAATAAAATAAAAAAAGAATTTTGAAACTAACACACAAGTAATTAAATTACATATACGTAACAGATGTTTTGACAATAATTGTCACATATAAAAAATTTGTTTACAAATACTCGTACTCTCCTGTCCCTTTACTGTAATGTATAGTTGAAATATGTTTTGTGAATAAGATAAAGACACAGTTTTGTAGGTAGCAATGATCAACAATCCTTTAGCAATTTTAGTAAAATTACCCTTGATACTGGTGTCTTATACTATATTATGAAGATTGCCCTGATACAATGTGTGTGCGTGCGAGTGTGCCTGAATTTGTGTGCCTCTGTGCTTGGTACTTTGCATATGTGCATACCTGTGTGTATTGCCTTGTATATGTGAATGCCTCTGTGTGTTGCTTTGCATATGTGTGAGCCTGTTTGTGTTGCTTGCTTTGAATATGTGTGTGTCTGTGTTGCTTTGCATATGTGTATTCCGCTGTTTGTTTCTATCTCTGTATTCTCAACTCACGTAATCGTTGACTCTTAAATCCTCTAAAAGTACATTACAAATGAAGATTCTTAAGCTGGTTCCGTCATGTTATGTTTATTTTATAGAATGGCTTCAGTCTGAGCGATTTACAAGACGGATGTAATAGTGCTAATTATTAAATATGTCTGGAAGGTAGGAAGGAAAATGGACTGGTATATTGGAACAAGGACGGGTAGATAGATAGATAGATAGATAGATAGATAGATAGACGGATGGACGGACGGACGGACGGACGGATGGGTAAGGGAATAGCTTCGCATATAGGCAGCTAGATTGAACCGTAAGGTGGAGATTCGTGTCGATATACATGTAGCTCCATATACAATATCGCTGAAACAGTGGTCCATATATATATATATATATATATATATATATATATATATATATATATATATATATATATATATATATAGAGAGAGAGAGAGAGAGAGAGAGAGAGAGAGAGAGAGCATACCTTTTCAATTGCAAGTTGGACTGCAATTTCAGCTTCTGCACCAAGCGTTCCGTCTTCTTTGTATTGGATTAAAATTCCCAAATGAACGTTGTTAGAGGCTTGTGCCGCAAAGAAAAGCAAGATTTCTACGATAACAACAAAGAAGGCGAAACTCATGATTTAAGCAAACTGTAGGAGTTCCACACCCCGTTTTGTTATCAGTCTTTGAATGAAATAATCCTTGTGCTCAATAAGAATTGCTCGAATTGCCAGACTGTATCGTTAACGACGCTGTTACTTAGCTCTGCTTCTTCTCTCACCTGATGAAGCCGATACATCAACTTGATCCGCAATTAGAGAACTAAATATCAGTAAATCACACAAATGTAAATTAAAGTCAATCATATGACGAAACTGATGTCTGTTTCAGTCCAATTACAGTATGAATATCGGCCTTCAGTGGACTTTATGTTCACATCTATTACGTACGTTTCATGTCAGCATTGCTACTGAGTGTTAGTAGAAAAAGACGTCAATATTTTTTTAAAATAAGAGTTATCTATGGAACAAATCCATTGAAGAAAGAGATTCGTTGAAAAGTATAAAAGATGCTCAACACATTTTTAAATTTTTATCTTCCTTTTATATAGAATTTTAGATAGTTTTCAGGCTTTTTAAATACTTTTTTCGAGATCACCTTTTCATAGCGTAATTATTACAAAAGCATACTCTTGCACAAGTGGACCGATGGGTGGATAGATAAATGAATGGATGAATTAAAAGCGGACGGGTACAAAATTAATTCCTCCATAAAATTCAATGCTAAAAGAATATCACCACTGATATGCTTCAATTCATTATCATACTGAGGAAGACACCAGTCGGAAACATCTCTTCTTTGAAGATATTCATTACTGTGGGATGTCAGTATCTTATATGAAAATGATCGCCAATCCACTAATGCTAGTCTAACTTGGATTTAGTCAAATACAATGGATTTTAAGGTAGCACATATTAATGTTAGCCTAAACTGTATTTTGTCATACACAGTGAATTTAAAGGTAACATACACTGGAAATTATCTTAAACCATTTTATAAGAATTTAAATAAATTCCTTAGAAGAAGAGGAATCCTTCTGAAAAAAAAGAATCATTGGCTGTTGCTTTTTTTCTTTGTGTTTCCTTCCCAGTTCTGTTTTGGAACGTTATCTTATTCCTGGAATATTTCAACTTTATTGTTTTGAGAGAATACAAACACACATGCACACACAGATCCTGTTTGTGAAAGTCCATTTTGTCTAAAACTGTTTATATCTTTCAGAAAAAAAATAATGTTACTACAGTAATTTTATATGAAGATAAACCTGTTTTCAGAAATTTTGGACCCTATTATAGCCCATTTGTTTGTTAATGGTTTCTATACAGTACCCTTGTACAAGCAATTTTCCGCAATATTATTTGCTTTATCAAAACGTCAAATAGTCTCTGTAGAATTAAGGAAAACATGTCTTCCGTCATAAATACTTTATAACAATGGAAAGAGCGTTGAAATGTTAATACAGGATTATTTTCATGTTACTGTTGATTGTTCTGTATGTATATTGTACTTTATATTTGCTAATTTGCTACAGAAACCATTGATCTTTTGAATGTTTTTGAACAAGATATGTTTAAAGGAATACGATTGCATTGCGACGGTTCCTTAGAAAACCAAACTGCAAAAGAAAATGTTCATCTATAATAACCTTCGTAAAATAAATTTCAGAACGCAAAATTTCAGCTCAGAGTTATTGAGCATTTCATAATAAACCAGTTTCCTTGCCTTAAAGCCGGTTAAGACACAGATGTAGGTTGCTGAATTATGATTATGTGAATCCTGCCTATTCTTCTGGACTCCCGATAGAACATCATTTTGTTGTCTTGACTGCAGACTGTTCATTAACGCAAGAAATGAACTTTACCATGGATTATCAGTAATGTATATCAATATCGATTCTGATGAACTTTCTTTTGTTAACGAACTTTACTTATGGCTATATAAATAAATGCAGACATGTTATTCACACAGAAAGAGTCACAAACATATTACTACTTTTGTTCCATTATGACTACAGTTACTTTGATTTACATACCGGACCACATCAAACACTACTCCATCGATCTTATCCTTCCTTCATCTCTCTAATTTCACCATATGTATGTACGTCACCTGTCATGACTATTTCCACAACTCTGGCTGTGTTAATTAATAATACACGTCAATAATGGAGAGAAATTTGTTTCCGGTCATTTTAGCTTGTAAACAAAGTCGTTATCATCTTGTGAATAAATATATGTAAGCAATGCAAACAGAAACTAAACGTCGATCTTATCAAGACCAAACGACAACATTAGCATCATATTTTCCAACCCGATTCGAGGCGTGGCCTGTGAATTAATATATACCGTGCCCAGCTTGTATGACAGATACAACTGTCTATGAAATGGAGGAAACAAATGTGTGCACATAATTAGAACATTATGTTAATTCTCAATTTAAAATAACATCTTCCTGACATTGTATTTTGTTCTCTAGTTCTTGGTATTTGCACTTTGTTACAGCTGATGGCAGGAAATTTACTGAAAAATTATTTGTGCAGCAAAAATAGATATTTAATCTATTTACATTTGTCCATCACTACTTGCAGCACTCTTTGGTTACCGGCATTTTCAAATTCTTAAAACAGATTTTGGCGACAATGTACCAGAAACAGTTACAGGGATATAAAACTATTTATGAAGTGAAATTCTTCAAATTACATTTTCAAATAAAACAAATACTATTTTATTGTACTGACGATCATTTTGGAAAATATAGTGATTATATAAAATTGAGCCTGTTCAGGGGAAAACCGGCCTTATGACATAAAATTTTGATATTTCTTTTTTGCATTTTCTGATAGAGTAATGTTTTAAACCTTAATCATATCAATTTTAGCACAATCGTGTGTCAGTTTTTTTCAGGAGCTTGAGTGAGAATGCATACGTTTTCAGAGTGCAACGTCATAACGTTAAGGTACCAATGCACAAACTGTGACATAATAGTTGAATTGGTTACATAAATAAAGTCGTCTGCAAATTCTCATTAAACTTATTTCATGGCATAAAAAGTTTAGTTATTAAATACTGAAATTTTAGTCAACTGGGTTAAATATTTATGACGCAGCTTTTATTATCGACACCATATCTTTTAATTGTGTTATGGATGGAATATTGGAGCTGTGACTTATTCTTTCGTGAAACGAATTTATTTTCAAATTAACATAATGAAATGATGACACAAAATATATGGCGATGCCAAAATCATATTTCATTATTATAAAAAAGTCTCACAAAAATATGTTCAATACTAGCATGAAGCTCCTGACTTGTCTGAGGGTCTTCAAAATGTATGTCTTGATAGATGGCAGGGCCTGACAAGTCATGTCACATTCTTAAACAAATACTCTTGACGATGTCTACTCAGCTATGCACTCTGTATCATGTCCGGATGCTTGTCGATCTCAATCGCATGTCTCGAGACCTTCATGATATTCATTGGGATCGCCTCCTGATGTAAGGCTTTCTTCCCAAACACTACACTGGTGTCGTCTACACGCACGCACGCACGCACGCACACACACAAACACACGTTGAGTAAAATTAATGCGATGCATATGAATGCATGTTTTGTGTTGACTTTCCAACGATATGGAAATTTAAATTTTTATTTATTTTTTCCTAAACTTTTCAATTGTTCACCTTCAATGAACTTGTTTTCACACTGCAGCAATGTTGTTGATTTTTTTGTGCTCGTTCAACTTTCAGGTGTTTCCAATTGTTCTAATTACAGTGTAAGGAAAGGTTTGCTAACCTTAGGTTGGTGTCCAATAATTAACGGACAGATGACGTTGTGAATCCAAGCCATTTCCTACACATAGGTCGACTCCTGAGGATGCCTCGTTTTGATCAGTTGTCAGTGTTTCATTGAGAAACAATTAATAAATTCAGTTAACGGTCTATGACAGCTTCTTAAAGAGGTAAATTTATAATACTTTCAGCAACATTTGCAAAAGTTAATTGAATACATGATACAAACATGAAAAGGTACAATTTTTTTTTTTCAAAAACAGTCAGTGGCGGCAGCGTTTCGACAGTTATTTGGATGATTATAAACTGGTGTCTAGCCCATCATCTCCCACCATCTAGGCAAAAGAATAAAGATCTTTATGTGAGATATATTTGTATGTAAAATTGTCAATTTAAATAATGTTTAACTTTGTATTTTAATCGTGTTTATATTTGCTGCCACATGGTTTATTTCACAACAGCAATAGTTACAATTATTTCCAGATTTTTATGAGAAAAAAAAAAAAAAAAAAAAGACGTAGCAAAAGCAAAGCAATAAAAAGTGTGCCCAAAGGAAACAAATCAAGTTGACGTTCAAAGTCACAATAATAGATGACCATTTGACTAATTAGTAGTATTATTTGTTTGCCTACTGTTTCATGGTCATGCAGTAAGAATAGCCCTCAAATGAGATTCTGTGTTAGGATTTGTTCAGATTGATTGATGCCATACATATTATTAAAACGATGCATTTGTGGAGCAAATGTGTCTAATTTGTCATCAACGCGGCTATTGACTCGCCTCTGTCTCAGTGGAATATAAGTTGGTTAAATGGAAGGTCTGTAAGGAAATAGCAAAAGTTTTGTGTTCCTCAGTTCCATGAAATGAATTATTGTTCCTTCTTGACCATGATTCCAAACTGTCCAATCTACTCTCAGTACTCACAATTCCATCAGACGACATCTTATTCTTTTCCGGAAGCTCCAGGTTATCAGTTCGTAGTTCGCCATGGACTGAACTTCGGAACAAAGTTCTAAATAATAAACAGTTAGATATTTTAGTGCTTGATTAAAAGCTTTCAAGGCATGCCAAGTATCTTGATGCTCATTGGATAGTAATCTTTATAAGTTCAAGATGTCAAATCTTACGTTGGTGTCTTGGGTAAACAACAAGGAACAATATGGCTAATTTATCCTTATAAAGATGCCACTCACATGCCTACTACTGATCTAACACATACCGCTCCCCATTATTTGAGGTTTCGTACAGATTTGTTTTCAAGCTTGAATGTAAAGAAGGTGGTCCAATCATTTATACGTCTTGGTTCATCGTTTTCGTCTGCTTAAAATAGAAAATATGCACCATTCACGTCTCTAATTTCGGACAGTACTAAACATTATTTCCGTTTGCACTTACTAGAGGCCTGTCTCAAAGAAGTGTCTCGACTGGCTAGTTTGACAGCACGTCAATTACTATATGCAGATAGTCAGTTCCTCATTAAAAATATAATGTAGCTTTCGTACTACTCGTATTTGATTTTGAAACTCATCTTTCACTTCTTATACGACGTCTGTTCGCATTTGTTGTTGAAAGCCAGTCTCAGAGAACTATAACAATGATTTATTTGACAATACGTCAATTACTACAAGGAATTATTCACAATGATAAACACATTTTTGAAAAACATAATGTAGCTTTGCACTTAAACATAACTGTTTTCCTTTAAAAACACTATATTATCTTGGAACCAGGTAGATGTGGATTTCTTGGAGGTGTGATTATTTGTTTTCTTCTGCGATCTGATTCTAATAGAGAAATATTCAATTGCAAAACCTAATAAAAATCTATAATCGAAAAGACAGTAGATAAAGAAAAGAGGTGCAGTTAATTCACACATCAGCATCTCCCAAGAAGCAAAAGAAAACCAGCAAAACACTCCGTCAAGAAAGATAGTTACTGAGGCTAGAGCGTGCATGTGATCTGGTATTCTCCCCTTCCTTGTCTCCTTATCGTACTCCTCCGTTATTGGTGATGCTAGCAAACACGGTTTTAATACTAGTGTGTCCCGGTCTGATGAAAAATGGAAACTCATTTCCACAAGTGCTACTTTAACAACGTGATCATTGTCGTAGGCATCTGCTGCTGCTGCTGCTGTGGTCAAAAGCTGATATAACTTGAAAGAAAGAGTGCAAGTGAAAACAAGAATGTTAACAATGTTTACTGGAGTTGCACAAATGGAAACAAAGACTGAATCCTTAAGCAAGTTTTCGATAAATAATTGAAAATATACGAAACAACTGTATCTTCACCTCAGAAAATCTTGAAACCAATCAGTCGTTCAATGGTATCATCGGGTGTTATCCAGAAGAAGTGACGCCTCAGAACGTCGCAACCGTGTATGATCAATTTTTGAAAACCTCAGAGACAAGAGAAAAGAAGCATGTTAAAAACCGGATGTTGGGATCACATTATAAAAGCACCACTTGCATTTAGCACAAGCTATTTACCGAATAGCAATGTTTCGTGTCACCGGATAAGTGGATAGATGTGACCCACTTGAGTAAAAAATTGTGACCTAAGAATGGAGACAAAGAATATTTTACTTGCGTAAGCTGCAACAAGTGACCAAGAAAAAAGACTAATTGTACGATATCAAAATAATTTTTGATCAAGGAACATAAAGTGGGTAAACATTGTACTGTATTAATTTTCTGATGGAAATATATACGCCTCTCCTTTAGTTTCGTGGATTGCAGATTCACAAGTGACTGGCCATTAAAAGTCTCGAACATGCCGTTAAGCACTACATCTCCAACTTCATTTCTTCAAAATCTCTAAACGCAAAACAACAGCAACAGTGGGTGATGTTAATAAGAATACGATCCTTTTTTTCCTATAAGATATTGGTGGTATATTGTGTCCTTGGAGCACTGTTTGGAAACTGGCTTTGCAACAAGGTGATAAACAACTCTGCACTATTTTACTCAGTAGTTGTAATGGCTAACTTCGTCTCAAAATGTGGTTGAAATATACCGATAATGGTAGCAAGTGTAGCTACGCTAACGCCAGTCACAACTCTTCCAGTCACATCAGTTCCTTAGAACCCTCAGAAAATCATCTTTTGGCACTGAGGCAGCGACTCGTCAGGGACAATAACCACTGAACTATGGATAATAAATTTTTATGTTCAATATTATCTAATGACAGTTCTGTGGATCTATTGCCCAACAACGAACTATTGCGCTTCACGTCCAGTTTATGGAGGTGGATCACGACGCTCATTTGAAAGTGATTGTGTTATAAAATAATCTTCCCACACAAATTCGGAATGCTGTCGAGAATCAAACCACTTTGCCAAAAAATTAGCCAAGGAACAAGTTCTCAAATACTTGGCCAAAGATGAACATTTGGCCTAAAATCCAGCTCCAGCTATTACCGAGAGTTCCTTCAGGGTATTATTTAAATGCTCGACATCTCGTCGAAACGATTTCAGCTTTCTTCAACGCTCACTTTCGCGAAGCGTCGTCGCATCGAATGATATTTTCCAACTGCAAAGCATCTGTTCATCACCTTTTCTCTCAGCTAGTTTGCTATTTTGAGCGGAAACCCAGATCTGGCTCCACCCAAAGACATCAACAACATTCATCAAGTATTATAAATATCCTGTCAAATACAACGAAGAGCTCGCATGCTCTGAGCACAATTTAATGGGGAACAAAGCTCTTCCGCTCCCGAGAGCTTTTTAATGTGCATCCTGCCATTGATGTGTTCGATCACGTTCACCGAGAATTTGTGGATCCTAATTATCAATCAGTAAGCTGTATTTTGACAGTGTAAATCTTAGTATAAATATATATTTTCGACAAAATATTCAAACGGAATAGTCACCGTGAAACTAAATTTTCTTAAACGATTCTCATCTGAACTGTACATCATGTATAATATACTGAAGAGTTGCTCACTAACGAGAGAATGGTTAGGAAAATAAGTTAAAGTCGGTCTTTCGTACGATGGCATCCATGCTACAATACATGGTGACCTGAGGATTGTTTTTTTTTTAAAAGACGCTAGCTTAACGCAGTGAAAACAATTTCTTCAAAACGTAATCTTTGACCAATAAAGTCCCATGCATTCGTTTTTCTGTAAAGTGGGTTTGAACTTGAGCAACATAATGGTCAGCAGTAGAATGGACATATACCCTTATCCTCGTTACCTCGAGTCTCCTGAATGATTGGAAAAAAGCCAGGAAAACACATCTCGATTTGATGAGCACAAAACAACCTTAAGTAAGGACGTTGTTCAGAAGTTATGGATCGTTGACATAAGGTTCCACGACAATTCTTTATTAACTTGTGTGTACGTACGTGTGAGAGTGAACTAATTTATTACCGTCTTCCAGTTATTGGGAAAAGCTGTCGACACTAATGACAGTCATTTCTTAGGAACTTATTGAGTAGCTGTTTAATTTCCCAACGACCACTGCGTGGAATATTTTGATTGATATTTTTATTACCTTCTCTTGAAGACGATGTCATAGATTTAATTAGAAAAAATATTGTATCCACTCAATTCAATAATTTGAGATTGCAAGGATCAGATTCGATGGTGTTCAGAAACTATTGTATTTTCTTTATTAATGCAGTCTTGGATTCCTATTAAACTATTTAATAACTTGGAGAATTTTGTTAAAAACGATGCAAAAAGAGCAATGTGGTTCAGTGATCAAATAGCTATCGTTTTCCTTAGCTGAATAACGTAGTGTCAATACATGGCAAAATGACACTCTTCTAGAATACTAGAAGTCCAGTCTGATTGTCAGACGTTGTCAGCATGGTAAATACGTTTATGTTTAACTTTTTTGTCATGCTTTAAAACAAGTTGTACATCAAAAGGGAGGGATTTGTCCTAATCATCCCTCTGACATTTTTGGTTCAAGATTGAGTTAGTGGGTGTGGGTGGCTGATAAAAACAAATGTTTATGTTGAAAACATAGTGATGATTGTCATCTGCTTTTTAATAGCAAAAATCTTTCGACATGCCTCTTCCGTTCTTTCTATGCTAACCTTTCGTCTTTGATTTTCTAAGAATAATGGCTTCTTTCACGTCCACGTCTCAACTCTGACGGTTGTTTTTTCCTGCACGAGACACTTTCATGATATAATGTGATGCGTTCGCGAGTCTTGACACGTATTGACTTCTTAATAACTATGAGTTTATCGGGAGGGGGAAAATTAACCAACAGCATGGCGCTTAAGAACAGGAATAAACACACATTGAACAAAATATTGGAAAGAAAAACAAGTATAATATAAATATTGGAAAAAAGTATAATATCAATATCACGTGTGAGAGTGAACCAATATAGTGCCGTGTTCCATTTGATGGGAAATGCTATTAACATTAACGACACAATCGCTCAGGAACCTATTCGGTAGCTGTTTAATTTCCCAACGACCACCCAAAAGACTGACTGACGATATGCCAGGAGAACAGATGCAACGAAAGAAGAAGGAATTAGAAAAGAAGAAACAGAAAGAACAGAAAGATTAATACCAACGGCTCCTTAGATGACGGGAACAATGACATCAGTTGCAAGAATAGCACCAGCAGCATAGAGAAAAAGAGGATAACCCCATACCGTAAATGGAATGTCAGTCTCGATTTTCCCTCTTCGTGTCCATTAAGCTATTGTGTGGGGATAGATGGAGCTGGAGATGTTAGGCACGTGAGCCAGGTTTGGATGGTGCAGTTGTCATGGATATCAGGAAGATCTTTGACAAACACCAACAGCAAATTTCCAGATCACCCTATTCTTTTATAAACGCTACTAAAATATTGCAGAACATCTGGGCTTTTTTTATTTGTTTACATGCGTGATTGCGTATTTTTAATATTTTATATCTATTTATGTCCTCATAATAAACTTAAACTCACAGACTATAGTATTTCAGTGTGGATGTTTAGTTTCTGTTAATGTATCACAGCACTCCTTTTGAAAAAGTGGCATTGGCTGATTTGTCAGTTTTTGAAAAGGTTCTTCGACACCCTTTTTCATTCTCTCTGGCTTATATTTCTACTTTGCTCGGTACGCGTGTTTCCTATTGACTTGTACTCTATCCTGTCTACGAACTACACCTAGGTATGTTTGCCTTCACGTCGGCGTCATTAGCAGATAGAGCAGAGCACTGCATTTTTGCCATCCATCGTCGACTGTACCACTGAGCATAATAACAGAACATTGTGAAATTGGTTAACCGTGTAAAACGATAGCCTTGTTGTAGAGAACAGAAAACCTCTTGGAGCGGTTAAATGACTACAATTTTCATTCTTGCTATCTGTAAAGAGAAAGATACTATTTTTAGATCAGATAAGATGTACCTCAGATAAATCACAGAGAATGTCAAGATAAAGATTGCATATGCGGAGGAAAAGGTGGGAATGGCAGTGCCAGAAAATTGAAGAGGAGGCAACGACACATGAACGAGAGTGGATAATATCTCATCCGTGCCCTCTTGAGAAGGAAGAAGCGGCTCTCAGCAAAAAAGGTGCAACCAATATAAATGCCAGAAACCATTTTAAGAACCACACAGATCTCTCAGAAACATAGATAATACTCTATCATTGCGAAAGTAGTGTGTATTTAACGTGTGTATAAATTATGTGTCCTTCACAAATAGAACCTAAACCCCGCCATTTAATATTGAGTCCTTGTGTGTGTAAATATACCTACTCTGTTCAAGGGTAATAGTGTCCTTGTTTATGAGTGAGCACTTGTACTCCTATCTCTCCTTTCATCTCACTACTTATGTGAGAGTCAGTGTTGGTACTGGTTAGGAGGTATAGGTCCTGGTAAGTAATTCTGTGTCTTTGTCAATAGCTATAGGTGATGGTCAGAAGTTCTATGTGTTGTTCAGTAGTCTTAAATTTAACACATCTTTCTCGTCAGAAGCCAGATTTCATAAACTCCATCAGCACATATATGGCACTCTTTGCCTCACAATAGTAATTTCACCTTGAGGCCAGAGTGCTATTTTCAAAGCCAGAGTGTTTACGTTCAAAAGGGCAGCCATAATGTTGCTTTCCATTGAGGCCAGAGTGCCATTTATGAAATAAGTTGCCACACTATACAACACAGAACCCTTAGCTGGTGACTTTAACTGGCATTTCAAGTTATGGTCATGATAGCTTACTCCGGTCTTTTCAGGACGACCAGTCGTGCTGTGTGCATAAGTGTGTGCGTGTGCGTGTATGTGTGTGTGTGTGTGAGAGAGAGAGAGAGAGAGAGAGAGAGAGAGAGAGAGAGAGAGAGAGAGAGAGAGCACATAGTGATACAATTATTGCAATTGCAATCACTGATGTAATTAGTAAACGACTATTGTTCACACCTGTCGCCTTACTTTTTCCTGCGGTCATTAAAAATTAACTCGATCACATGCAGTAGCACGTAGAATTCTGAGACATAATTACTAATTTAAAATACGATATATTTTAACAAAAGTTATATGCGAAAATTCACTAAACGCAAAAAGAAACAACAAAGCTCAATCGGATGATTAGGGCCCAATATAAAAATTTGCATATGACACTCATTATTGCCAGCGAAATGTGCACGTTCGAAGAGGATGGGAGTAATTTGGGGTTCGTCGCAGAATACTTGGTTAGACACAATATAGCGGGGTCATGCGATATTTATCTGTCGACCTAGATTTCTTGATCATCCGATTATTTGGAAGTAACCTTGAAAATTGGAAAAATATAGCTTAAAATTTTATTTAATGTAGTGATAACAAGTTTGAAGGCCTATTGTGCGTATATACATATAATAATAATAATAATAATAATAATAATAATAATTAAAAACACTTTTCACTGTCGCCATCTTTTTCGAAACGCATCCTTTTTTATATTTGAATACCGCATACCTTTCAATGCTATAGTGCCATTCTAGGCATCATGTTGATCATAATAAATGCACTTGAAAAAAGTCCATCATTTGCATGCATATATACTGTTTTGTTTCAAGAATAATGAGATTACAAATGAATCTTTTTCCATACAATACTGCTTAGGAGTTAAGGAAGGATTATGAGTCTGTAGTTTACAGTGCAGAATGCTAAAAAGAAATTGTACCAAGAGTTACAATCATTTTGAGAACTGTTCACGATGAACTAAAACAAAGGAACGAAAACTGTAATGATGAACAAGTTCCGAATAAACGAAAACTGTAATGATGAACAAGTTCCGAATAAAAGAAAACTGTAATGATGAACAAGTTCCGAATAAACGAAAACTGTAATGATGAACAAGTTCCGAATAAATGAAAACTGTAATGATGAACAAGTTCCGAATGATAGAAAACATGATAAAAAATCAAGATAAAGGTTGTCACGAAGTGGGATAAATGATGAATCCCCACCCCTTATGTTTTTTGGTTAGAGTTATCTAGGATATGATCGACAACGGTGTTATTGCACGGATCGAGTAAACAATAAAATGAAATATGAAATTAATGGATGGAATAACAGATCTGAGCACAGATATGGAATAGAACAATACGAATCCCCGTATGTAAAATATAATAATTTTATCAGTTACATAAATAAAATGAAATTGAACATGCCATTTGAATAGTCCACTTCCTCTTAGAAACAGAGTTATAAAATTTATGCGCTATTCAATTAGCCGTTCTGTTATACAGATATAAACTTTAATCATATAATCGAATGAATGATCGAACTCAAATTACTGGCCAGTCTTCCGAAATCACTGTTGCCGTATTTCTTTTCCTTCTCTCAACTATTCTGGTTCTAGACTGTACTCTTTTCCACGGTGCAGTACAAGTATGGAACTAATTTTTCATTCAAATAAAAATATAATATCCAATCTAAATACGGGCAGTAAATCACTTGCTGACTATGTCAGTGGAACACGTTTCTAATGCTAAAACCATCTATTATTGAATGAAAAGAGTTGACAACTTAATTACATAAATTAATAGACTTTACTCCTTGTCCTAACTACGTTACTTTGCTAATTTGCGATTGAATGATGTAGATATAGAACTTTCGATTCCTAACATACATGCTACAAATCAGTTATCACCGATAATTTACTTCTCACAATTCGTATCAGAAGAAATGCATGGAATTCCTACGATACATGATTTCTATTACATACAAAATCATTAAATCCGCACTCATTCAATATCAATGAAATATTGTTTGATATTCTTAAAATACACTAATCACATAACATTCGAGACGCTAATGCGATTATGTTCTTTGCTGAAGGAAAAGTTGAAGTATGAATATAAAACGAATAAATTAAACAAATAGTTACAGACTTACATCAGCGAACATACTGCATCCAATCGACACAACACCTTTGTGCCTTCCCGAGCTCTCGCTCACTTATCAGAGAATTCCCCCTGTCTCTTCTCTGGTTTCGGGTCTCTCAAATTTCCAGACCCCTTGTCCCTTAAGCGATTAATTTAATGGGAAGAGTATCTTTAACTGATATCGGAACCATCTTGCCCTTTCGGCAGAAACGCGAGGAAGATTATTATCAACTATCGTTATTTAAAATTGTATACTTAGTTGTGATTAAAGTAGACGGATACACTCAGCAGTCAATTAACCTATAAGAAGGAATGTCAACGCTTACACTGGCTGAATATTTCCACAAAAACGCAAGAATCCCGTGATTAAATGGAACACACTAATGTCAGTTACGTTAAAATCCATGAATAACCACGGTACAAATTAAACAAAAAAATTATTATTTAACTTTTGTCTGAATTTAAAATGCAGTGTGGGCAAAGAATGAGCTATGTCGCCTCATAAATAATGTTTCACAACAAAATGAAAGGGGTGTCCGGTGTTGGCAATTGTCACATTGTGTCCAATGGCCTTTGCACACCCATTAATGGTTACATTCTGTGATCTTGACGATGCCACTACTTGTGCCTGAGTATCCTTGCCACATACAACTCCTGGAGAGGAATGCTCGGTGTTGATCCCAGTTTCTTCAATGTTAAATATTCTTTCTGGCCTTTCACTTAAATTGATGACCGCATGTATGGTTCACAACTAGTTAAAATAGTGGTATAGTACCTCCCTGAAAGCAAATTTTGTTCGCAACATTGACAGTTTCTGTGACTTTGCAAATTTTAAATCTTGTCACTTACACATAAACCCATAACACCAGTGATCACTCAATGGTTTCTCATCCTGATCTTTCTTTTCATAATAAACTGCATGGTCTGCTGCATGGTAATGTGCTTTTGTCTTGCTGCATCCATAGCCGCTGTCAACCATATACTTGAAATGATTTCCCATTTGGCGCTGTTGGTTTACACTTAAAATTCTCTATGGACCCGGGTTGACATGGAGGGAAACATTTCCTTTAGTTCTTTCTCTATGTGTGGACTCTGGAAGAGTTACATTAAAATCACCATGTAAATCTGTAGAACTGCATTGTCGCCTTACTTTCTTCAGATGTTGATTCTAAATGACTCTTAGAAAATAAGTTTATAATGATTATATATATGGCGGAGTATCGACATCTGACAGAGAGAATATATCGAAGGAGTATAACGGCTACGCTGCTATCAGGCCTGAATCGCTTTCGACAGACTAATCCATTCGCCATGGCAAAGGTAAAAGCTTCTTTCAAAGGATATACACCCATAAACATTCTTGATTTTTTTTTCTCTTGATGTGCTTGTTAATAAATACTTCTGTTTCTTTCTGTCCTTGCAAAAGTTCTTCATTCTGCTTAATGGTAATGATGCAGAAGGATGGAGAGGCAGTAATACCGTTGCAAGCAAATATCTTTGCGGAGATGAAAGGGACTCAGAAACGTTAAACTGAATTTAGCCTCTTTTGAAGAAGGATACTGGCTACAGCCGTAGCAGTGGTCGTATTCATGGTACTGTCACTCCGAGTTTACGAGGTCCCAGCAGCAGGCGCACTCCAATGCATTGTGCTAGGATTGTTTTCATCCATACGTCATCCATACGTCTTGTATTTGAACTGTTTTGCAATGACAAACCATAGAGACGCTTGTGGGTGGAAGTGGAAGACAGTGGAAGTGACGTAACGCGTTCGCTCTCTTCTGATTGGAAGAGAAGCACCACGCACTGACTGAATTTTGTAGCACGCGTTTAGATTGGTGGAACATTTCAATCCGTTTCAGTTTGGTTCTAGGCTACAACTGCAGCGCAATCTCCTATGGTCATATGTTCTCAAAATGTGGACCAGTGTAGTCATCAACCATCGTTTCGGGTACGCTTGTTTAGCCCGAACTACCCTATGAGTGCGAAGTAGGGATGGACGGGCTTGGAAATTTTACCTGGTAACGGGTCTGGGTACCCGGCCGGGTCGGTTTTACTGGGTCGGGTTTCTCCATTCCCATTTCGTCCAGTTTCACCACCTCATCTTTCACCCCCAGTCTTGTCAACCATTAAACAACGAAATTCTATTACCGACACCCAGAACGTCGAGGCGGTTGGGTGGGCGGGGAAACCACTACGGCAAGATCAATTTTTTTTTATCTTGGATTGTAATAAAACGCGGGTGCTGAATAGTATAGCTGGATTATGGGAGAAATAACAAAGTTTGGATTTAATCAGACGTGGTGATGATGAAGAAAAAGAAACAGCAGAAGAACTACAACATATACATATGAAATATATAAATAATTTAAAGTAAACCAATCTATCACATACGGACAGCTCACAAAATGAAAAGGCGAGTAATTATTATAAAACTATCACAATTTAATTCGTAAAAACTTACCTGCGCCGTGAAGTATTCTGATATACAATAGTTATTTTCTTTGATACCATTAAAAGTATTGACTAACTTATTGCACCCAGAAATGTTGAAGTTGACTCCTGGATAGTCTTTGGATGAGTGAACACTGGAACACGTGCAATGCATGCAACTCACATACTACTCACTCACCATACGTACAACAAAACAACATGTATGTGGACATTGGACATCACTGTACCGAATATGTAACACCAAAATACTAAACGCATGCAGACAACAAGAATAACACAAACACTGGTTTACATGCTTGTATTGTAATCAAGAAGTGGATGCTGGATGGTATAGTTGGTATTTGTATTGTAATCAAGAGCTGAGTGCTGGCTAGCAGGGCTGTTATTCAATTATATGTACGTAGTTTAGTATTACATTTGTCCCCAGAGTAACACATATAGCACTACATGTCTAAGGTTGTCTGGAGACAAGATAAACCCCATATTAAATTCTCCCTGTCCCCATAGTGGCTCATTATGTAAACCTAAGGGGAAATTTTACCGTAGGGATTTCCTTTGTCCCCAGAGTAGCCCTAATACATACCTATGGCGTAATGTTAATTCCTGTATGTCCCCATAATAGCATATATTATTATTAGTTTACCTATCGGCATGATTGGTCTAGTCTGTTTGAGCCCTATAGATTATATTTCTGACATCACATTAATGAGACATATCTGCACATGTGGAATGGGGTGTTTGAGTCCCAAGTGGTTATAATCCTGACATCACGGCCGTGAACCGTAATCGTCCTTCAAATTTAACAAGGCTTCAAAGCAGGATAAAATGATTAGCAAGTATGTACCAATGGTCTCCAATCATCACCTATTCGTTTGAAATACATAGTGACTTAAAATATCTTTTTAAAAGATAGAGAAATGATACATGTTTTATGTCATGACAGGATCGTATTAAAACTGGGCCAATACAGCAATTTACATTGAAAGATCAGAGGAGTCTCGTTGGTAATAATGACATTATTCTCTATTTGGATCGACCAGGAGCTTTCCTTTATAATTTTTTAAAGAATGTTATTGAGCGGTATTATCCCTCATCAGATAAAAATCGTTAATTAAAGAACAGTGTCATTTCTACAAACAAATTAGCTTTGATTAAATCACCATCAAATATAAATCAGGATTCTTCAAAGCATGGTTGTGGACACCTTTTTTATAAAGAGATGATTTACTGAGGACCCAGGCAATATCAGATCTGGCAAAGTGTGTATTTGTGGGCCCCGACTTCCCTCGAAATGGCACCAAAGCAAAAAATCTATTTTTCTATTTACTCAGAGTGTGCATAATTCCCAGTAAACGTGCGCAAGAATAAAACGAAGACAAATTTCAAGTGACAAGTTACTGTACGTTTGAGCGTGTACGGTTTTTCTTAAAGACTGGAGGGGGCCGGAAATTCTGGAAGCATCCCCCCCCCCCCAATCCGGTTCTGCCAGGAAGCATGCCACCGACAGGCAGTGGCTTAGAGGTGGGAAGTCATACCCGTCACACTTCCCCAACCCCGTTAATTTCATCCTCGCCTTCTAATTTGTATGGTATTGATAACTGGCAATAACGATTCTATGTGCCTTGATTACTGTCAGAGGGATCCGGAGAGAATGTTGTATTACAATAATAACTTCTGTGCCATGATTTCCACTAGAGAAATGAGGAGAGACTGTATTACCCTAATAAATTCACTCTCAATGTCTGAATTTCTTCTAGACGCATTATGACTCACATGATTGACTCCGTATTTAGAGGGAAGGTAATTAAATGGTCGCGAAGCGAGGGTGTCAGGTAGACATGCTGGGGTGTAGTTCTATTGGAACTCATGGGAACGGCGTTCCCTTACCTTAATTGCACGTCCCTTTACTTTTTGGCGCTTGCCATTGTCCTTCCTCACATCTGAGTAACACATGTTCACTCACTTCTTTATTGCGTTCTCTACCGTCTTTATTTAGCACTAGACCACTGTATACTAACACATTTAAGAACGACTGATTTTCACGACTGATTTTCATGACTGATTTTCACGACTGATTTTCATGACTGATTTTCACGACTGATTTTCAGGA
>JAECUM010037012.1:0-10292 GCA_016617855.1 Megalonaias nervosa
CGCCTTTATTTGATTTTTTAGCGTCATTGAAGTTTTAAACTGACGCTCGGTCAACGATAGTTTATTTGCACCGGTCATCTGTTCTCGCTTTAGCGATATTTTTATTCCACAATTATTTTTTGATGCTGATTGCAGCTTTTTAATCTGACCAGGAGTCAGACTTACACTAACGTGATGATATGACATTATAATTATTATGAACGATCTAATTACATATTTTCTACTGGAGCATCAATAACTCTCATTCGTCCACCAACACCTTCGAGTAACATTGATTTATCGCTGAGTATAACAGCAATTGCTCTGTAATTAGCAATAGCTGCTGTTGACACACGAGCTCGAAGATGAATATCTACAACAGATTGTCTGGTTAAATCTAAATGTTCTAGTGAAAAGTAATAAATCGGATACAGCGATGTAAAATCTAGCTGCGATATTTGTAAACCAGTATCAATGTTTTGATCACGACCCATGAATGTCATTAATCGATGATAAGCCCGTGCTACATGATTATTTTCAAAATTCAGTAATATATCCTCGGATGGTTCTTGATGTCCATTTATCCTTAATGAAATCTCAGAAACACCGAGTTTGTCAAATATCATGTAACTACGTGTTTGATCGTTTATTCGTGCATTATTTTGAAACGCAATAAATATGTGTCGTGGTGCAGAAACACCTTGCTGAGAAGCTATCTGCCATGTAAATAAACCATCAATTGCACTCTGAACAGCATCTGTGGTCATTGTTAACCATGACAAAGTTGATTTACCGCCTTGGCTCATAAAAGATAGCAACCGGTCATCTTCGGATATTGACGGAGTCATCACTGGCATCCACAATGAAAGTTTTGTTAGTTCTACTTTACCAGCATCACCAATGGGTCTCCATAATGCATCATTATCATCGCCTTTTCGTACAAGTACAACTGTGTGTTTGGCTCCAAAAATAACCTTTCTGACATTTCTACAGAATCCAAAAATACGTGACAGTGGAATTGCGCATGAAAATTTTCTCCTATCACCTTTTAACATTGATCGACGCGCTGCAAATCCTAAGTTGAAATTTGGATTAGAATCATGAACCACCGGCCACACATCAGCGTCAGCGTTATTGAGGTTGTTTCTAGGTTGTCTTATATTATATTGTCTGTTATCAGGATGGTCAGAAGTATCCTTGACAAACATCATTGATGGACCAGCTGATCTTGAGTAATCGTCGCTGTATCTTGCAAGGCCTAGTATTGTCGTGGCAACGTCGACGTCCTTCTGGATTGATTCAATATTTTTTCCGTCAATCATATACGTAGCGCTATCAAATAACGCCATAATACCATTATTAACAAAACCAACCCTAATATCAGCGGCGTATGCTGCTGGTGCTGCAGGAACAACATTATTTAAAATTTCACCTTCTACTTCAATGAATGCTTCAGCGGGTAAGAAATATCTACTTGTATCCTGAACCTGTAGTTCGATTCGTCCACGCTGATCTGGAATTCGTGCGTCATAGGAATAATATTGATAATCGCGCACAGACTCATCTTTGAGAACTGGTGCGTCCATGTCAAACGCGGGGTCAGATATGCGCTTAAACATCTTTATTATTATCGTCTTCGTCTAACTCGAAGACCACTTCCTGCTATCAGACTAGCGGTTATATTTTTTTCCTTTTCCGACATCGGGATATCAGCTAACTCCGCTAGTTTTTGATTAGCTGCTTGATTTATTATTTTACTTACATTTGCGGGCATCACTTCAGTGCTAGGTAATTTCACAGGTCGGGTCGGTCTGCGTATTAATCGTGATAGTCTATCTTTAATTGCTGAAAACGCTTTGCTAGCGAGATTACCAACAGCGCCTATACCCTTTTCACGAACAACATCAATAGCTTTCATTCCTAGCTGCTTTGCAATCGGTATTGCTTTTGGGGCTATTCTTCTAAACAGACCCTGAACAACATCACCTAATCCATCTCCGTAGGTTGCTCTGTATACAGGTAATCGAGAGTTTATTACCCTGACCATGGTAGGTCCACGTTGAATACTATGCACGATCATTGTTATTATTAATTGTTTTTATCACTAATTACATACTTAATCACTGTAATAATCGTCGGCGATTTCATTAATGAGAGATCGATATACATTAATATCCATGATGCCACCACTAAATAATCGTTTGCAAATATCAGCTACTTCATTAATAATTTCTGGGGAATTATTACCAGCTCGTTTTCCTCCGATGAGAATTTCTACTCGATCAACATCAGCAAGGATATTATTGGGACAAGTAATAAGACCACTTCCTAAACCACTTCCAGTTGCGCCGGGAGCGTCTTGAAATTCTTCTTCTTCACTTGGTTTCGGTGGTTTCTTTTTACTTGGTTTCGGAGGTGTTTTTGGTGATTTTGGATAATCACGAAGTGATTGCTCAAATGGTTTTGGTGTTTTTTGTTGTATTAGTTTTTTTGTTTGTTGTTTTATATCTCGTACTTTTCGTTCTATTTTAGAGATCGGTGTTAATATCGGTGATAATTCAGATTGTTGTGGTGGTGATAATTCAGATTGTTGTGGTGGTGGTAATTCAAATTGTGGTGGTGGTAATTCAAATTGTGGTGGTGGTAATTCAAATTGTGGTGGTAATCGTTTACTTTTTTCAATCTCTTCTACATATCTATTTACAGCCATGCCAAATTCGTTAAAATCCTTAATATCTTCACTAGATCTGATTTCTGGATTACCAGCATAGATGCGATATACATCCTTGAGCCAATGATCATGCTTTAGAGATCTAACATAATCTGTTTTTACATATTTTTCTCTTTCATAATATCCATAAGCGGCAATATCAAGTACTTGGATTGGGTCCCTGATAGCAGCAATACCTTCAGGAGTGAATTTATCTATTATATTAGTTCTTGGTCTTTTAGGCGGTGGTTGTGGTGCTTGTGGTTGTGGTGCTTGTGGTTGTGGTGGTGGTTGAGCTGCTTGAATACGGCCAGCAATATCAGCAGGCAATGTTGCAAGAGCTCTTTGTGTTGCCTCAGTTGCTGTAACAATTTTCTTCGTTGGTTCAACAATCGGCTTAAATAATTTTTCTGTACCTTCTGTAAATTCCACTTGAGATTCCTGACGTGATTGTAGTTGTTGCTTAACAGAATCACGAACAGGTAGATATTTTTTAATTGCCTCTAGTCGCTCTCGAGCTAATTTAGCTGAGTGTGGTTCTCCAATACTCATTATTGATAATATCTATATGGCTGTTTAATTTATAGCAGCAGAGAGGGTGAATGACATACGTATGTGACCAGATTGTGAAAAAATCTGGTCAATTAAAGAAGTTTTCATTATTAAGACAAAAACTTATTTTTTTTTTCAGGGAACCCTTAATTTTCAAAAATAAGGTCTCTACAAAGTTGTAGGGTTCACCCTCTCTGCTGCTGAAAATATTGGAGGAAAAATCCAACTTTTTATGCTTTACAGTGTTGAGCCGGGTAGCCGAGTTATCTAAGGCGCTCGCCTTTACCGATCAGCGCCATCTCATTTCATAAGTGCCTTTTACCCGCGGACCCGGGTTAGAATCTCCGAAAAGAACAAATTAAAATCATTGAACCTGTATGATAATGCTATCTATTCCTATTTATAAAAATTTTGTTAGCATTATAAAGCATTTCCTGTAGAATCCGGGGATAACACTTTTCGTACTGTTGGTGTATATTTGTAACCATATCTAATCATCATAGAATAACTTAATTTCAGTCTTAGGATTCCAGAATGATATGTGTGTGTATGTGTGTGTGTGTGTGTGTGTGTGTCTTCCTTATTTGTAAATGCAATTTAACTATTTCAAAATACTTAACGATAATACAATTGCTACTAATGATCATAGCTTACGATACTTTTATGGACAGTAGAAGAGATTGACATTTTAATGAAGATTATTCTTGAAATTAATGCAATACAGGCACATTATATGAGGTGAAAATTGTTTATGCCAACAAGATAATCTCTTTGTATTTACCAAATGAACACGACGCCCTCATTTACATATAACTTATTCTTTTTCTTGCTTAGAAATATTCGACATTTTAACGCTAAAATGTTCGTGCAGTATCGCTACTTCTTTAATTTATCCTCCTCGTTTAGAGAATGTATCTGTCTATGAATAAACCTGTCATTTGACGTTCATTTTCTAATAAATGGTGTATACCAGAACGAACACTGTAAATAGTTCTGATGATATCATGCTGAACTTACAACGATCCGTTTAGGTTTTCGACGAGAAAGACACGTCGTATGATACCGGGTCAACAATAGATGATAGGATACGTCATGATAGTGGAAGTGATCATGTCACGTGCAACTGGATAATTTAAGACCTGATCTTTGAAATAATACGATTACAGCAACATTTGATCCCGAAGGACTAAAAGCCTGCTTTGAAGGGTAAAGTATTATCGATATCTCTGGTTGTTTCACTGTTCCAACTGTTCATATCTGGACCGCATGATCTGTATACCAGTGCAATAGAAGTCGAAGATCATACTCATTCGCAGCAAGTCAATACCTCATAGTAATATAAACTCTAAATAAAGTCTGGGGTCGTCAGTCTGTTTGTGATTAGTTTTTAGTGGAAACATGAAAGCTATTTTGATTGCTGAGACAAGTATGTTTAAAAGCGTTCAGAAACGGACATTTTAAATAGCCCCAGACATAGTCATGCAACTCATCATACCCCATTGTACCCGTCTTTGCGTGAGCAACTCCACCTGTGCCATTTAACACAAATATGTAAGATCTTAGGTTGTGCTACCTACGTATGATATTCGTGAATTCGGTCCCCTTGTCGGGGTTAAAATGGAGTCGGGGTGGGCGGGGAGTGTTACAGTGTAGGTAAATATGTCCTACTAAAGTTCTACATGGTTACAATGATTATTTAATTTTCTTTACTAACAGCTCCGTTTTCTTGTATTACATTATCTTTTTGCTTTCTCGTTTTCGTCACTTTCATTCAGTTTTTACAAAATTTTTTGTTATTTATGTGCACATCACTATTTATGTGGTTTGTTTTCCAACGTTTCTCGCAAGGATCTCAGCATATCCGTATCCTCAGCAGACTGACAAAAATGTCCACTTTGCCTTTACACCTTATCGTGCATAGTTAGTGGTAGAGATCTAAAACTTGGGAATTAATTGGTCTATTCCTGTTAAACTATTCATTTAAACAAAAATGCATTTGAATTCAAAATTTTCTCCCTTAGTGTCTCTCCTCAGGATAATGTGTTAAAGTGAGCAAGTTCTTTGAATCTTGTCATATAATTCATATATTGCAAATTGCGTCTCCACGTATACATATTTTTATTTTGCATCCGAACAAAACGTATACAGATATTCTTACTTTCACACACACACACACACACACACACACACACACACACACACATGTGTGTGTGTGTGTGTGTGTGTGTGTGTGTGTGTGTGTGTGTGTGTGTGTGTGTGTGTGAAGCGATTTTATGATTTATCGTTGTTGATGCAAATTATGTGCGCTTGGAAGACACTTCATTATGAAAATAAATTAATGTATTATGATTATAATATTAGTAGTAGTATTAGTAATAGTAGTAGTAGTAGTAATAGCAGTGGTAGTAGTGGTAGTAGTAGTAGTAGTAGTTGTTGTATTAGTATTAGTAGTAATAGTAGTCACCAGCTAGTGGTACTCTACTCCTTTTGCCTAAACTACATCTGGTAAGATCTGTCTGAGATTCCACACCTTTCGGAGCGTGCTGACCATGTCATTGTAGTTTCTTTGCTACAATGGGATTTTCGAATTCTCTAGTACTGTCATGTCTGTGATGTATGTCCATTGCCTCTCCTAGCCATGGATAGCTATTATAACTGCACCCGAACACTTGCTCTGCAGACTGATGTTAAAATGATATTAAAACAAAATTATAAGAAATAAGAATGAATTAAGTGTCCACCTCTACGGCTTTACATCAAAATATTTTCATACTCGACCCATGTAGCGATGCTACTACCTACGTGACATTTTCACAATACCTCACATTGCAACAGAACCCACCTGACTCAATCATCCAATGGGATATTGCCCCAAACTTGTAAACAGGTTCATTATTACAATTAATTTTAAAACGTTTAAAGACCTAATTATAGCTCATACGCAATCTACAGTTATGCACCATGTTAATAAAGAGATCACGGTTAGCGCGAAAATGCTTGATAAAATAAAAGCACTTTCTTTCAAAATTGATCATATCACACCAAAGTAGGCAGAATGTACCTGCAATTACATAAGTGGGTGAAAAGTTAAAACCCCTTCATCAACGTATTGATAACAGGTACTTGTTATGCAACAGAGTCATTACTAAAAATTCACAAAATCATCTTCACAGAGTACAACAATGCAACACATCAACATACTAACTGGTTAGAAAATATTCTATAGAAAGATGATATTAAAACTTTTAATTCGAATATGATAATCTTGAGAAGGTTAATTAAAAAGTTAAAGGTATTTTAATCTGTTTAAAGGTACTGATATCGAACGTGCATGGCACGTCAATTTAGTGATCGTTTATGAAAATCATTAATACATTACAGATTTTGAGCAAAACGAAAATCATTGCGATGGTATCAACAGTACTTCCAGGTTAGCGACACCAGAAGTAAGCAGTCAACACCTAAATTCATAATTCGAAATTATCAGTATTAACTCAAATGCAGCGTATTACGACATCAATTGTGCTTTGAAAGAACTAAGAAGATGAAATTTTCAATGATACTGTAAATAAGCAAGATGAATAAAGCCGAACAATTTACAACTACATGCTTTCTGGATTTGTTTCCATAACAAATAAGTTCACAAAGAATACAGGCCAGTGGTGTACAGTGGAATGAATTATATGCAGCAGTGTTAAAAATGTTTTGTTTTGTTTTTACATATTAAGTAAAAATCTATTACCGGTCAACTAAAATATGTCACGTTTGTGATGAAGAGATCAAAAACTCAGACTATATGGTTGGAGATTATGGCTATTTAACAGGAAACTTTAGAGGTACAGCACACTTGAAGCACAACTTAAAATCGACATATTAAATCTTCATCTCACTTTTCGTTCTTTGAATATGACGGTCACCTAATAATCAACGCGGTGGTGACAAAATATGTATCGAACAACAAAAAATATACATTTCATCCTTCAAAGAGATGTATATCGGAAACCGAAAGACGGAAGTAAACAACCTCTTAAACGTGCTATTAGATTTGATAATAGGTTCTGATTCTCAGGAGCAATTAGCTATTATGTTCATCAAGACAATGAAACATTTCGAATTGATGAAGCTTAAATGCTTGATGAAATGGTGAAAGATCTATATCTATACTTTGAAAGCTTTGAACGATTCATAAGAACATATATTTTTCTCCAACAGATATGACTTCTCACTTCTTACGAACATAACATTTAAAGGATCAAGATGGAAAAACAGTGCATTGGCATATGCTCATAATATAATTCCCTATTTCACAGCATGCATGCATTACCTTGTAGGTACCATCTGAAGTGATTAAATTGTCTTGATATAAAAAATACAGTTGATGATGTTTCACGTGTCAAGGAGATATAAGAGTAATGTTACGTGACAAGGACTCGTACTCAGTAACAAAGAAAAGAGTGAAAGCCAACAAGCTTTGTATATTTTAACAAAATAATTTATTTCCCTAGAAAACAATGTAAAAATTGGTAAATAGGACTTACGGTTTGTGAATATAATCCAAAAATCAGATGAAAAACAAACAATCTGGCAACAAATAAAAAGAAACACCTTGTTCCTTCAAGATGTTAAAACGACTCTGCCAGAAGAATATTAAGAATGCGTATTTAAACCCCAAAAACATCATTTCAAATCTCGCAAGATGGGTCATGTGGTCTCTTACTACAAGAAAACTATCACCTACGCCAGTGTATCCCCACTTAAGAACCAATCACAAAAAAGCGTTGTTTACACATGGTGATCACGCAATTAAAGTATGGCCCTAATACTGACCAATCATTTTAAATGCCTGTTTACGAAGTTCCCAACCTAAGACGAACTAGTAGGTTAACTAAAAATAATTCTCATGCAACACTTCTACGTCTTAAACAAACAACACTTGCTAAAAGAAAACATCGAACTACTGAAAAAGAACTTTGAATCCCTTCAATAATCATTACAATAAAATGTAATGAAACAAAAATAAAATAAAATAGAATTTTAAAACTAACACACAAGCAGTTTAATTACATATACGTAACAGTAAATTAAATACGAAATGTAACAGATATCTCCAAGAAGTTTAAGTTGTCATTAGTTTAGAACCTGTATACGGAATTCGAAACGGACAGGTATAGTGTAATAAAGCTGGAGCACCAAGAAACACATATTGCAAAATAATGAAGAATTATCATATTCCATCCTTATTCAGATTTGAGTAGTTCAAGTAAATCGGTTGAAAAAAAGAGTTGGTTCAGAAACATTCCCAGAAGTGGTTATTGGAAAAAAAGACCTTAAGCATGCAGCAGAAAATTAGTAGATATAGGTGCACGCATCAATTATATATAAAAGAAAGAAGACGGTTCATTTCCTAGAAAAGTGCCTGGAACAGTCACTGACACGATTCAGCTACATTACTGTACAGGGTAAAGCTATTTAACTACACATGTTTATATTGATGGTGAAATAATAATGATACAGACTTAGATAAATGCAAAAGAAGATAAATCTTCCAGTAGAAATAGAATGAATGACACATTTGCAAGCAGAAACAACTCGTTGCACATATTCAAGGAAATGGCTAGTTTGGATTTAAAGATAAACATTTGCTTTAAACCCTGGTACCAAATTACAAACCTATGCGACGGTAGCTTATTGGTCTACAAAAATAATTATGATTGATTGTGTAGTTCATTAAACAAATAATTTGATGCCTTTAAAGTATGAATTAAAGAAATAAACAACAATTGACGCATATTTTAATATAAGATCCAAGAATGATAAAGACAGAAATCGATTTTCCATTCTTAGGTGAGCTGCTTTTGCACTCCACCAATTAGCAACAATTAGTGACAATAGCAATTACGGTACTAACGTTGTAACATTTAATGACTGTTTCGTTTAGATAAATGCAGTTGTTCCTCGCTCTCCTGGGGATATGTTAATTTGGCTATGCATGTCAGAGCAAGTCAGCCTGAATAAATTTGAGGAGTTCAATGGTTTGAAGAGCTCCTTGATAATTGTACCAAGGAAACAAAATAAGCAGCAAATTCAGCAATATGAGGTTTATCATGGCTATTCCTTTACAGAATCGCCTATTTTAGTTCAATACGTCTCTCACTTTTCGAAAACATACAATAATTAAGAGTTCAAAAATTGTATTTTACGTTTGTTTCACTTATTAGCATTATTATTATTATTATTATTATTATTATTATTATTATTATTATTATCATTGGTTTTGCTGTTGTTATTTACAGAAATAGCCAATAAAAGCAAGGATGTTTCGTACTGGAATTCTGCTCTATATTGTTGCAATGAAGGTTCAATACATAGTTGGACAGACTGTAAGTGTTGTTACATTCATTGCTCAGTTCTACCACACTTGCTTGATTCTGTAAGATTGTACGAATATGTTCATGGTTGTCTTTTCGAAAGTATTTTTTGAAATAATTTAACGTGTCTGTTTTGACACAAGAATTCGTGAAATATGGAAATCGTGTTATATTTGTAAGAAAGGAATGTTTGAGAATAGCACGCATTATGGAAATGAAAGCTGCATCAGTTAAGAGTAATACAACAAAACACATGAAATAGCAACGGTGGATGGGATTTTATTATTATGATACTCTAAAATATAACCACTGTCGAATGACCTGCATGTCATGTTGGCAAATGTACTAAGTTCATAGTTGTTTTTTCCTCAGATTTTATCTACGATAACTGCCAAAGTAATTAAAGGAATGTGCTTCAAAATAATTAAAGAAAACTTATTAGTAAACAAAAACAAAATTGACTAAGGATGCAAACGAATACGAAAACGAAACTAAAGCTGACTCTGGATTACCTGAAACTGACATATTTATCCAATATTGGCACAATATATTTATTCTACAGTGGTATCTAAAGCTATTGATGCCCTTTGACAGTTTACTTGATTTCAGATATATATTTAAAATTAAATATAATGTACAGCATTTAGGATATTAGACTTCACTTATGCATTGAACTCCCTACC
>JAECUM010037013.1:0-11965 GCA_016617855.1 Megalonaias nervosa
CGTCTGCAATGTGGTGGTAAAAAATACAGAAAGCTAAAACGATATTGTGATAAAAAAAAATAACGCCGATGAAACCGAATCTCCCATAAAAACCGCCGAAGATTATCTCGCCAGATTTTCAACATAATGATTTAGACAAATAATATTATTATGCAAATGGAACAAAATGAATTTGTAAAGCATCCCATCATCTAGAATTATGAAGCATCTCGAGATGGTGTAATCAGGAACTGTCGATTGAAAAAAACAGTCGGTACTGTTGAAAACAGCTGTTATCTCAGATTTGGTGTCGGGGGAAAAAGTTTTACTCAGATAGATTTGTCTACGAATGTTTTTATAAAATAATCAAAGATGGACTTGTGATCGATCACATCAATGGCAGGAAACTTGATAATTCTTTATGTAAATTACAGCTATCACACAGTCAAAATTCTGTACGAGTGGGTACTGGTAAATACAAAATGATTGGAAGGAGGGTTATTAAGTCTGTAAATGTAGAGACAGGTGAAGAAATAATATTTCATTCGATAAATGCAGCTAGTAAATATTTTGATATTCACCTGCGTTCGGTACAATATGTCGCGGATAATATAACCAAACCGGCATTTTCAAATAAGTATGATCATCAGCGAATAATATTTAAGTACGATGCCACTTCTGAATAAAACAAGAAAATATTTTTGAATTTTATTATAGTTGACAAAGCTAGATAACTCTGTCAAGCCAAAGCTCTCTCTGGTAGAGTAATTAAGCATCTGTCCCGCTTGTTACTGCGTAATATTACATGACTACAGTGATTTTTTTTTTCTGTCATCGTAACAGTTATATTCAGTAACTGTCTGTAAGCAATTAGTTGTCAGTGGATTAGTATAATTTATAACAGAGAAGGATATTTACATCTTTTCACTCTATAAATTCAGATTGTTCACAAGTTTGATTTATACATGCAATCCAGATAGGTTATTTTTATATCTTCAATGTAGCCGTGCAAATTACAGATAGGTAATTTTTAGATCTTCAGTGTATGTATACACTCAGCCGCCGCTTAGTAGGTTACCCAATATCTGTTTACAGACCTCCCAACGACATCCAGCAGATTTATTTTAGAAATTAAAATAAATCCACACTGCAGTTTATTCAGCATTAGGTAACTTCTGAAACGTATGTGAGATTTATATTAGAAATTGAAATAAATCCACACTGCAGTTTACAATAATTGTACTTTATTCAGCAGTATACTGATCGCACGTAGGTTTCCTGCCTATCCAGCATAGGTAACTTCATAATAATTTCTGAAACATATATTTGTAAGGAAATCCGGTGGTCCAGTGCTAGAACGTAGAATTCTCGTGCTCGAGGTCTTGAGTTCTATTCCCGTGAATGACACATTGTTAACGGAGTGCGATTATCGCCGAGTGTTTCTTTATATAGTAGGGCTCCGCCCAGTTTCCTCGAACTTCAACAGGAAAGAGTACACTCTCCCACCATGTCACCTTGTGGTGGGTGCAATTTGCACTCCCCGGGGTTGATTATGGCGAGGGTGTGCAGAAATCTGTTGAACGTAGAGAAGGCCTCCTTTGTATGTGTGTGCTGTCCTTAGAGATAAGTACTATAATTACGTTTATATGTATATGTGCTGTCCTTAGAGATAAGTACTATAATTAAGTTTATATGTTGTGTTGCTATATGTACCCTCTGAACTTGCTAGAATGTCGTTTAGCAATCTAGGAGTTCACATGGGGGTTGTGCTGTCCATAGAATTAAGTTAGTTAAGTTTATATGTTATACCCTCTGAACTTGCTAGAATGTCGTATGGCAGTCTAGAAGTTTACATGGGGGTTGTGTTGTCCTATTTCGAATTAACCTCTGAACTTGCCAGAATATCGTTTGGTAACCTAGGGGTTCACATGGGGGTAAATCACCCTCTGAACTTGCTAGAATGTCGTTTGGCAATCTAGGAGTTCACATGGGGTTTTAATATATGTTGTGTTGTGTATATATTTCGTCACCCTCTGAACTTGCTAGAATGTCGTTTGGCAATCTAGGAGTTCACATGGGGGTATAAATATATATTGTGTAAAATATTTTTATTTTTATTTTAAACAAATATTTATTATATAATGAATTCTGAAAATATTAATGTTATTATTTCTGTAATTGAAAAATTACAACATGCCGGTATAAAAATATCTGATGAACTTAATCCTCAGAAAATTATATGTGATTTTGAATCATTACAACAACGAAAATTTGAATATAAATATACATTACCAGCCGATTACAGATTCATAAAGTTGATTCAGCAAGCAATGATACAATCATTGGCAACAGATACAGATACGCAGGTTAAAAAATTTGTTTCACTCGCACACGTAATCGAAAAGATTAGATCAGAATTATCTCACGAATACGAAACAAAAAGAATTGTGAATGCTCGTATAAGACAGTTGAGAGAGATTATGTCTGCTTGTAATGTCAGTGATGATTGTGATTGTGAAAGCGCTGTCACCAGTGACTGTAGTGACAACGAAACTAACACTGTCACAGTGACTGTGGTACCAGCTAAACAAGAGGGATAAGTCATTTCTGACTACAGTAAAAAAAAATATTTATTTATTTTTATTCAGATTCTATTTATTCAGAATCAGATTATTTATTCAAAACCAGATAATAATAATAATATTTATTTTTTATTCTGACAATAATATTTATTCAGAAATAGATAATAATATTAATATTTACCGTATTTTATGTAATTTTTCATGCACGAAAAAAAATAATTATTAATTTCATTGTACGAAAAATTATATGTAAAATAAATAATTATCATTTGGTGGTACTGACCGTGTACGAAAAATAAAGGGATCGTACCAAAACAAGTTCTATGGTTCACACGCTACGCGACAACCTAACGGTACAAACGTACAAAGTAAATGTATATCTGTCTCATTCTGCTCTCAATTCAAGAATCTAATTACAATAAATCAAAAGTATTGTTGTTATTAGTGAACGAGAGAGAGAGAGAGAGAGAGAGGATTATGTCTCAGTGTGCAAGCACTTAGAACATGTAGCTGTTATGTTGTGTAATATAGGCAAAATGATCAAGATGGTTTGAACATGTATAAGTTATGGGTATTATTTATTGCTAAATTGTACGCAACAATATGACCCCACATCGTCAAGAAATTAAGTGCAAGTTGTAGTTTTACCGCAACAATAATCTCATTATTAAATTGCAATAAAAAATAAGAACTTGAAATCAACGTTTAAGTTAATGCGCGTGAGTGCGCACCTGCGCGCGTGCGCGCGCGTGTGTGTGTGTGTCTGTGTGTGTGTGCACGCGCGCCAGAGAGATCAATCAAACAAAATTTTTTCAGTGTACAAGACCTTATTTATTCAGTGTAGTTGTGACTTGTAGCTTTTGCAAGAGAAGAAAGACTATTTTCAGTTACCTGATGAGTGGGATAATCCTCATATATTACGACCCTACTATATTCCATTAGGAATAAACACCGCTAAATCAACAGTTCATTCTTGTTTTAATTACGATGTACATTGTCACAACAACCACATGGCTATGCAGTTATTTACACGGTAATTAAACATTCTTAGGCTTTGGTTATTCCAGTTGAAACCAGACTGAGGGCAAGAATCGACTGAAGAGGTCAAATCAGCGAGGCTGCCAGTAGGGAAATGAGACTCTCTTTAGGGAAATGAAAGTCTGTCAATGTGCTATTGAAGCCGTTGTCCATATAGCAGATGTTATAAGGACAAGCGATCATATGCATTACTTGTTATTCGAACTCGCCAATAAAGATAATAGTGGGGTATATCATAGAATAGATTTGCAATAAAATGTTAATTATATCCAAGTCAAAACAGAATAAGCACTTAAAAGATAGTATATGTATATATACGAATCGATTTAACGGAGTCCGTGACTTTCAAATTTACGATGGAAAATGACAAGGTTTTTATATTTTATGTTTGTATGACTAATGAAACAATAAGACTAGTTGACCAATGGTCTGTGGTCTTCACTTTAGCATGTACTGAGATATAATTTTTGTTGGATAAGACAACATCAAAGGGCTTCCGAACTCGTTTTAAAATGCACGTGGTGTTTTGTTACGGTGACTGACTTAATAAGGAGAACTAATTAACAATACTATTTAAAGGTATGGTCTGGGAAGTCCTTTGTTCATTTGTTAATAAACACCAGTAGATATTGTAATAACAATAAGAGTTTATGCACATGGGCGCCCGCAGGATCTTTTACAAAAATGGGGGGGGGGGTCAGTCAGTCACGGCCGGGAGAGTTAGTATAGTAGGCAGTCTGAAACTAAAGCTAATATTTACTAAGCGTTTTGAACAGAATCTTGTGACATATTTTCAGCTTCATTTGCATGATTAAATATATATATATATTGCAGTATGATATCCAGGGGGTCACGTGACCCCCCTTGACCTATGCTACGGGCGCCCATGCTTATGCATCAATCATTATATTTTCTCACCAACAATTAATCATTAATTTTTGTAAAAAAAATATGGGAATACGGTATTTTCGATCTTTTTTGCAAACGTAAATCTTCTTAGTGGAAATTTTATGTCCGATAATTTAATGAATTTTTCAAATAATACAAAATAATATGTACGAAAAATTATGATACATTTAAATAATTATTATTTTGATAACTGGATTGTGTACAAAAAATTAAAGGGCACGAAAAAATAGATGAAATACGGTACTCATAATCAGATGATAATAATAATAATAATAATAATAATAATAATAATGATGATAATATTTACTCAGAATCAGATTGTAATAATATTTATTTTTATTCTGATAATAATATTCACTCAGAATCAGATTATAATAATGTTTATTTTTATTCTGATAATAATATTTATTCAAACTCAGATTATAATAATGTTTATTTTTATTCTGATAATAATATTTATTCAGAATCAGATAATAATAATAATATTATTTATTCAGAATCAGATAACATTAATTACATTATTTATTCTGATAATAATATTTATTTTTTATTCTGATAATAATACTTATTTTTGATTCTGATAATAATATTTTTTTAGAATCAGATAATAATAATATTTATTCAGAATCAGATTATAATAATAATAATATTTATTTTTTTATTCTGATAATATTCATTATTCAGAATCAGATTATAATAATATTTATTTTTTATTCTGATAATAATATTTATTCAGAATCTGATAATAATAATAATATTTATTTTATTCTAATATAATATTTACTCAGAATCAGATAATAATAATAATAATAATATTTATTCAGAATAATAATTTTGCTAAGAATCAGATTATAATAATAATATTTATGTTTTATTCTGATAATAATTCAGAATCAGATAATAATACAGATTATAATAATAATATTTATTCAGAATAATATTTTACTCAGAATCAGATTATAATAATATTATTATTTATTCAGAATCAGATAATAAATAATACTTTTTTATTATGATAATAATATTTATTTAGAATCAGATTCAGATAATTTATTTGACAGATTTTTTTTGTTTTGTTTTCCTGGTGTAGATCTTACGATCTCACACACAGATTTATATTTAATGATTCATTCCTTAGATTAATCAAGTGTCCGATCTCGTCAGTAAGTTTTAAATGCTTTATTGATAATAGCGGATTATGACATCGTAGATAAACAGGATTAATTGGTTCTGATACAATTAAATTTCCTGGTGGGACTTGCGGTGTAAATGTGTATAAATGTATTCTTGCTTGGCCTGACTGGATTTTTCAAGATCTATTTGATAGCTGCCATCAAGTACGTCACATACTAGATCAACTGCGATCGTCGATGTGATATTTACAATACCAGGTGAAATATGACGGTCGCCACCGTATGGATCGTTGTTGTATCTGAGAATAGTTGCTGGCGGAATTGATTTTCTCCATGCTTCAAGTATTTCTGGAAAGTTTTGTGTGATAAGATCATTGACTGATTTTTTCATTTCAGTATTATCAAATCCATGAATAACAAATGTTGGTAATTGTTGTGCTGTTATTTTATAATGTTTCATAAATATCCTTGGTGTTGTATAATTAATAAAAACATTCATAATAGTTGTATTGATAAAATTAAGGTCTGCTGCAACAGCATTTAAATGTTGCATTGTTTCAATTATCTGTCGTTTTATATCCTCAGAATAATATTGCGACAAGGAAGAAAATAATTTTTTTTAGATTACCAAGTATATTTAAATGCTTAGATTTTACATCATTAGAATATGATATAAAATAATCTTCGTCAACAGATAAATCAGATCCGATAAATGCGCGATAACGTTCCATCTCAATTATTGTGATATATTTACTAGAAAACATTGTATATCCAGTTTTATCAGTATATTTCCGTGTGATTTTTTGATATTCTGGTTGCCTTAAAAATATTTCTTTATCTGTCTTAAATTCATCAATTTTAGGTTAACCTTGATAAACCGGTGGAACTTCTGGTCAACATAACACTGATATGATCCTACTTTGATAAATATCTACGGTGTAGTCGAGAGAATTTATTTCTATCGCGGACGATAACGTTGGCTCGTGAACAGTAATAGCTATTTTTGATTCTTTTCCTGCAATAGATTTAATTCTGCGTTGGAATTCATCATTGATTTGTTCTATTTGATAACTACCCGTTGGAATACCAACAACTTGCCAATCGGGAGTTCCGTCTTGTTTATTCTTATTTGCAAATACCAACGAGTTGTTTGAGGGTAATCCACCGAATGATTTCGAAATGATATTTGGCCAGCTATAATAAACTTGTAATTGTGCTAGCGCTATTTCATTAGTTGGAATCGCAGTTGGAAAAACCACATTAAACTCAGGATTGGTTGAACTCACTGATATCATTGTTGTCTTTAGCGGTGCTGTATTAACGGCGATCTGTTGCAGTAGTTCGTTCGATGATGACGTTATTGTTACTGTTATTATTTTAAATCGCGAATTTGATCTTCCATTAGATCTTCTAGTTTTTCGTCAAACACTTCATTGTAAATTTTTATCATCATTGTGAACTCCTCATCGGATATATTACCATCACTGAGATACGACGAGAGATACGATGATAGTTTAGAATATGCTGACATCGCCGTGTGTAGTTTTATTGTATACTCGTGTAATTTTGTGTTTGTGCATGTAACCATCTTCTTCCCAATAATACTGAGAATACCCGCGATAGTTATTGAAGTCGAAACGACGATTGTTATAACGGGCGGTGCGATCATTGTTATTGTTGATAGCAATACTACGGCGGACGCGATAATGGAGGAAACTGAATAAACAATTATATCAATGACAACCACACGTCTGCGATATTTTTTTACTTTTACTGTATAATCGTCAACGATATTTTTTAGTTTAGTTTGCCATGTACATACTTTTTTGTATCTGTACTTTTGAACGTCGGTCATTATATTTTATTAAGTAATTAATTGAGATGTTTCAGCGACAAATTCCAGATACCACCAGTAAGACGCTGCGGTTAATTTTTTATCAGATGGTTCCAGTATAAATATTTCTTCGGCATCTTTATTTAACACAATAGACACAGTTCCAGAAAAATCATCGGTTGAATGACGCCATGGATACGTGGTAAATATCCTAAATTTTGCAGAGCTGAACACGGACAGCCTGTACACACCAGTGACTTCCGCGGTATGTCTGATAGTGCTATTTTGCTGTGACCATGTTTGATGATCCTGATGATACTGTGTATACCACACTGATAATCTGCTTGTGAGGAATTTTAATCAGATTAGTTTTTTCAACGATATCAGGAATTCCACTGACAATATCGTTGAGTTTTGTGTTAATTTCGGAGAGTTTTATGTCAACAACTGCTGAACTTCCAAAAAATTTATTAATGGCTCTGTTTATGTTTCTACGAAAATTCAGAAACGTTTGTACGTGTTTAGAAAATTCAGTTCTAAATACAATCATTCCATCGTTGATTGTCGTCAACGAAGTTGTCATCGGGCTGTTGCTATCGTCGACGTATTTCTTCGTTGCTGCGTCAAAATCTGGTTCTGGTGCTCTGAGATTATTAATTCCATTGTTGTTCATGTCGAGAAATGCACGCATCATACCACCGTTAACTGATATGAACTTGGATTTTTGATTATTAACGTACTTTTTTGTTGCTGCGTCAGTGTCCGTGGACGGATTTCCAAGGTCGGTAATTTTGTTTTGTTTCATGACAATATTATCAGTGAAGATATTGCCGGTTTTATTGGCATATTTGTTAATTGAATTTCCAGAGTCTTGTATTCTACCGTTTTCATCAAATACAACAATATTGTCTTTGAGCACGTTTGTAATTCGTACAAGGATGTCTGTTAACTGGATATTACTTGATTTTAATCGTCCTTGTTTATCCTAAAAGATAACGACTTCATTACTATCTACACTTGCAAGATTTATAAGATCATCAATTTCATTCCTGAGATGATCAAGAGTCGCATACTTAAATAAATCCCTGTTTGTTGGGTTTTAGTCTTAGCTGATCTTCCGTAAATATCTACCATTATATTTACGAATGCCTGATTAAAACGTCGACGACGATGTATACTCGTGCACGACTTTATGAGGTGGTGTTGTTGATGATGATACAGCGTCGAGCACAAAGAGTACTTCACGGCCACATATTGGCGGATCAGTTAATTTTGTGTTGGTAATGTTGAATACCAGATTGGAATATTTAAAAATTCTTTTGGTAGTTCCAACCCATACGAGTCAAAATAAACAATTCCACGTGGATCAATATGCAACCCAATGAGTACTAGGACCAGAGTTTTTATCGAGATTAATGATACCAGTTTCAACATTGTTTGGTTTGTGCGGTAACTGATCACGTATGAAAACACCTCCGACGTTTTTGATATTTAATCGCTCAGCAGCATCAAGTAAATCAAAATTGGACATAGGAAGAATCAACGAAGTGTCCCGGGCAGTCTTAAACCTTTTCCCTGCCACGAATGGGGAGTTCCTGGCAGTCTTAGACCCTTACCATTTTTTTTAGATCTTTTTATTCCTTGTCCAGTTGCTTTCTTTAATGCTATCCCAGCAGGAGTTCCAACAGCACCAAGTGCAGCTGCTTTTACAACAGCTGGGGCTGCAGCGGCTATCAACGCTGGTATAGCTGCGAGAAGTGGAAATATGCCACCCGTCCTAGCGATGTCTTTAATGGAACCCGCAGAAAGATGAAGTCTTTGATCGTTTGGCTTCATTGAGGTGCCTGAGTTGACGTTCTGACAATGATAGTGTATTCGGACCACCTTGAATTTGTTCTTTCTTTTTAGTGATATTTTTATTCCACAGTTCTCTTTTGATACTGATTGTAGTTTTTTTTATCTGACCAGGTGTCAGACTGACACTAACATGATGATATGACATTTATAATATCATGAGCGATCTAATTACATGTTTTCTACTGGGCATCAATAACTCTCATGCGACCACCAACACCTTCAAGTAGCATTGTTTTATCGCTGAGTTTAACAGCTGATGCTCTATAATTAGCAACAGCTCCTCTTGTCACACGAGCTCGAAAGTGTATATCAACGACAGATTGCCTAAATAAATCCAAGTGTTCCAGCGAAAATTAATAGATCTGGTACAGAATTGTAAAATCTAGCTGTGATATTTGTAAACCAGAATCAACATTTTGATCACGTCCCATAAATGACATTAAACGATGATATGCACGTGCTACATGATTTTGATCAAAATTTAATAATATATCCTCAGTTGGTTCTTGATGTCCTTTTATTCTCAGTGAAACCTCAGAAACACCGAGTTTGTCAAATATCATTATACTGTGTGTTTGTGAATTTACTCGTGCAGCATCTTGGAAAGCAACAAATATATGTCGCGGTGCAAAGACACCTTGCTGTGATGCTATCTGCCACGTAATTAAACCATTAATTGTACTTTGAACACTATCTGTGGTAATCGTCAACCATGAAAACATTGATTTACCACCTTGACTCATAACAGATATTAAACGTTCTTTGTCAGGTATTGTTGGAGTCATTACTGGCATCCACAACGAAAGTTTTGTTAGTATCACTTTACCAGCATCAACAACAGCAGCAGGTCGCCATACTGCATCATCATCTGTAGCCTTTCGTACGAGTACAACTGTATGCTTGGCTCCGAAAATAACCTTACTGACATTTCTGCAAGATCGAAAGATATGTGACAGTGGAATTACACATGAAAATCTTCTACTTCCATCTTTTAGCATTGATCGACGTGATGTGAATCCTAAGTTGAATTCTGGATTAGCACCCTGAACCACCGGAGCAACGTCATCGTCGGCGTTGTTGGCATTGTTTCTTGGTCGTCTTATGTCATACGGTATGTTGTTTGGGTGGTTCGAAGTATCCTTCACAAACATCATTGACGGACCAGCTGATCTTGAATATTCGTCCCTGTATCTTGCTAGACCCAATATCGTTGTGGCAACGTCGACGTCTTTCTGAATCGATTCAATGGGTCTTCCGTCGATGATATATGTAGCACTGTGGAACAACGCCATGATGCCATTATTGACAAAACCAACCGTAACATCAGCTCCATATTCAGTATTATCTGTTTTTAAAGATCTCACCTACTTCAATAAATGCTTCAGCGGGTAAGAAATATCTGCATGTATCCTGAACTTGTAGCTCAATTCGCCCACACTGATTTGGCTGTCGTGCGTCATAAGAATAATATTGATAATCGCGCACAAATTCATCCTTGAGAACTGGCGCATGCATGTCAAATGCAGGATCATATACACGTTTAAACAACTTTATTATATTTGTTATCGTCTAACACGAAGACCACTCAACGCTATCAGACTAACAGTTATATTTTTTTCTTTTTCTGACATGGGTACACCAGCTAACTCTGCTAGTTTTTGATTTGCAGCTTGATTTATTATTTTACGAACATTTGCAGGCATCATTTCAGTGCTGAGTAATTTTACTGGCTGAGGTTTTCGTCGTATTAATGGTGCTAGTCTATCCTTGATTGCTGATAATGCTTTGCTAGCAACATCACCAACAGCACCAATACCTTTTTCACGAACAATGTCAATAGCTTTCATTCCCAGTTGCTTTGCAATCGGCATTGCTTTTGGGGCTATCCTTCTAAATAGACCCTAAACAACATCACCGAGTCCATCCCCGTAGATTGCTTTATAGGTTGGTAACCTCGAATTTATCCCCCTGGCCATGGTCGGTCCACGTTGAGCATTATGTATGATCATCTTATTTTATATCGTTTCTTTAATCACTGAAATAATCATCGGCGATTTCATTAATGAGGGACCAATACACATTAATATCCATTATACCGCCTGTAAATAATCTCTGACAAATTGAAGCTGCTTCATTAATGATTTCTAGGGAATTATTACCGGCTCGTTTTCCACCAATCAGAATTTCTAGTCGTTCAACATCGGCAAAAACGTTATTGGGACATGGAGTAATAAGACCACTTCCTCTGGTAATTGTACCAATACCGCTTCCAGTTGCACCGGGGAAATCTTTCCATTCTTCTATATCCTCACTTCTTTCTTGGGTTCGTCGTTGTAGTCGTTGGTACCGTTTAAGATAATCATCTATTCCATTACTAAATTCAATAAATCTTGAATCGTCATTTCGGGCCTGATCAGCTCCGTAGTATATGCGAAATATCCATTTGTGCCAGGTTTCACGACTTATTTTATCTTTAGCATATTCGGGTCTTAGATCCATTTCTCTCTGATCAAAACTCGCTGCGGCAAACGCAGGTAATCTTACCGGGTCAATATTTCTCATAAAGGTAACTTGATTTTCAATAAATTTATCATTTAAATCAGTTCTGAATCTTATTCGTTTTGATTCTGGTT
>JAECUM010037014.1:0-11356 GCA_016617855.1 Megalonaias nervosa
TTCCTCATCAGCAGTCACGACAGAATCCACTTTGAAAGGAATAAATCGCAGTAACGGTGCAGCTGTGTGTCTCACCACGTTGTACTCCACCACATCAGAGTACACAAAGATCAAATTCAATCTTTCGTTCAATTCTACCGGGTGACGAAATAACTTAAAATGTGTGCTGTTCCTCAAGATGCTGATGTCAGGGGAAAGATGACCATTAGATAATGTGATCTTCTCTCCACCCAACATGCCAAATAAACTGAAATGGACAACGTTAGGGCATCCATAAATTTCATCAGTAATCGATGAACCAATTTATGGCATTCGATCGTAACTGTTTTGTTTTGTTTGGCCAGGGCTTTGCCAAACTGAGTGTCGAAAGTAGTGTCAATTGTTTCCACCAAATGTTGACCGTTATAATAATAGCCTGCAGGAATTTTCGTCTCATAGAGGCTCAGGGTAGAATTGGTTTGTGATGGTTCTTTGGATTGGTAAAAAGGAGGATCGCTGGTGTCCAATGTTTCTTGTACTTGTATATTCCGGATTTCGACCCAAAACTTCGTTTGCTTTTCGGTGAGGTTTAGGATTTGTGTTTGATGAATGATTTCTTCCAAAGCCACTTCCCAATGGATGGCCTGAGGTAATTTGCCCATGAAACAGCACAAAGTGTTGTGGGGAAACACATCCATGGAACTGTCACTGAGTAAAGTTAAGTACAATTGGTTATTCATAATTCCAGAGTTCTTCACTCCGATGGGTCGCTCGAGGTCAAAGGAGTCTCCAAAACAGGGATGTTGTGGTGGTGATGACTGATGGGAGGGTGACTGACGTTGGCAGCAAGGCTCTCGTTTTTATCGTTAGAGTATTTCAGGGAAGGATTGGGTAGAAGATAACCGATGCAACTGCTCAGTAAAATGGTCCACAATTGTTTGTCTCCTGTTGCAAACTCAAATTGGCAATGGCAGCACCGATGACACAATACACCACAAAAAGATTTGGCAGAAAAAGACGATCTGCGTTTCAGGCATACGTTCTCCACACCACACCCACAAGGGTTGCTTTTGTAGATCTTGCAGAGAAGAAGTCGGTGAAGGAGTGGTCACTGCTGTAGTGGTTAAGGCTGTGTTGAAGGACATGATGGTCACTTCTTTTTATAGTCGATGATTTGCGATGCGTCGATCCAATAATCAAAATTTGGAGGATATCCTTTCCAACGCACTTTGACTTCTTTGACACGACGTTCATCCACTAAACGGGTTCTTAGACCGAGAATGCTTTCGATGTCGTACACCTCGCCTTCTTTCTGGTCACTCCTTGCAACTCGGGCAAGTAAAAAGTTCCTTTTAACACTTCCCCGTTCATGTCTTCCAATTAATAGACGGCAGGATGACGGAAACGTACTCGTCCAGTGACAAGAAACAATTCAATGGTCCAGTTAGGTAAGTAACCTTTGTTGAAAGTGAGTTCGGCTTTGCCAATAAGCACCCAATCTCCCGTCGTCAACGCTCCACCTTTCTTGCGGACAGCCGTACTCGGGGACGTACCAAACAGGCGCACAAAGACGGTCACTTCGTTGTCTGGAATCACTTTTTCGGGGGCATATTCGATGCTCCGATGGTAAAATTGATTGCACTCTTTGACCAGGTGCGGTAAGACGTCGATGTATTTGAGAGTGTCTTGATGCGTAAAATAACTCCACATGCTTTCTTTCAAGGTACGTTGAAAACGTTCTACGATGCTGGCTTTGAATTCAGAATTCTTGGTGGTGAAAAGATGAATGTCTCATTTCCTCAATTCCTTTTAGAGAGTTTCCTTCAGAAATTCGGTGCTTTTGTCGGTTTACCATGGAAGAGGGTGACGACCACTTTGTTTCAACACCAGTTTTAAGGCTCGCACTAACTCAGTGCTCGATTTGGAAGTCAATGGCACCACCCAGGCAAATTTGGAAAAGACGTCGATGACACAAAACAAATATTTGTAGCCACGATTTTAGGTGGACAAATGGGAGACATCGGCTAAATCGGCTTGCCATTGATGATTGATACCCTTCACTCGGGTTTGTGCAATGTGTACATGGCTTGTTCTTGTAACCATCGTTGCACTTGAGGTAAACGGACACTTTTCAGTCGGGTTTTGGCAGCACGATACTATTGCTAAACTTCTCCGTATTCCGCAGGATGGGCTGGATCGTAGTAAATGGTAGATAACAAATTCTCCATGAGGACTCTCTCTTCAATAAGTCACCCACCTTTCACTGATGCTACTCTGGCTTGGGTGAGGTGTTTGTTTGGAAACGGCTTCACGTGTCCGACCTGCCATGGGAGTGGACGTCGAAGGTAGTGGCGGTGGTGATAGTAATGGAATATGTTTTGTCTTACTTTCTTGCTTGCGTCTGTCTTGGTCACTGGGGGTGGTGGTAGTGATGGACTTTTCATCAGGGTCTTAAAATCTTTCAGAGTCGGTGGAGCTGTTTCATCTAAAGCTTTCTGGTGAAACAATTAAAGTCATTGCAACACTTGACCGTACCGCTGAAATTTTTCCTTTCTGACAAACCGCTGAGATCCATCAACGATTGCGATTCGTGTTGTAACTGGGACATCTCGGTCAGATGAGGATTGGGAGGTAAATGTGGGGCACGTTTTCTTGCCAACGATAGAATTCCATCCACAGTTTGTAAGGGACTAAAGTCAGCTTCCGTCCTTCCATCAGATTCCAAAGTGCACGTAAGAGATCTTTTCACCCAAGAGGTCCCTTTTATCTACTTGGTCCTTTTTTATCTTGGAGCGCCTTGGGAAGTATGACCTCCCAGGAGTCCTGTAATCATTGTTCCCAACGTTCCTTTCAGCAAGGGTCTTAACAACAGGTGCACAAATCCTCCGCGTTGCACCAACATCTTTTTGTTTTGACGGATGGGTACTTTCTTTTGGACCATTTGGCGAGAAACGTGTCGATGCTAGGCTAAGCGTTCTTTCTGATGCTTGGACAAAGGTATCATTCCTTTTAAGATATTCAGGCTACATTCGCACACGAAATCGACGGCGCCTTTTGAGGCTGTTGAATGAGTTATTTTGGCATGGGTGGAGGGGCTTTGGACAGGACCGACAACACATCTCAATGTTTGGCTGACTGAGGAGGCAGTCCTTTCCTTTCCTTTCTTTTTTGAGATGAAGAGGGATGGCTTTTGGTGGGTGACATCATTGTTTGTTTTTGGGTGGGGTGTCGTTTTGGAGTAGGTCGTATTATTTGTAACCAGTCTGTTTAACGAACTCTTTTACTATCTCATCATATAATCCTCCACTTTGGTTGCTCCTCTTTTTCTTTGGACGAGGGGGTCTTTTCTGGGGTGAACGGTATTGGGCTAGAGGTTTTTCGGATGTTGGGTCAAACGACGAGTCCGTCCTTTTCTTTTTCTTCTCTTGACAGAAGAACGGTGATGGTGGTGGTGTGCACTTCTGATGGGTAACGTCTTTTTTTCATTCAGAAGCATACTGAAGAAAAACCTTTTCAATGTGAAGTGTTCAATATTCACTCGAAGTAAAGATCGAGCAATGCACATTAAGACGCACAATGGAGAAAAAAACCCATTTAAGTGTTAAGTATCTGGTAAAGAATCTAGTCAAAGTGGAACTCTGAATCAGCACAGAGTCACACTGTATCTGGTAGATAATGTCATGTTATCTGGTTGATAACGTTATGAAATTTGTTTTACAGTGCAGATGGAAGAACAATGTATTTCATTGTTTTCAGATTATCTAACAGATAATATCACATAGTTTGCATCTCCACACAGTCATCATATTATTTTCTGTAAATGTGTTTGTTTGTGTGTGTGTATGTGTAAAAGTGTGTGTGTAAAATCAGAGATTACCCAACAACCTCAGCTGATTACACAAACTCCAATGATATGGGATTGAACTGGTACCAAGCAAACACAATTATAATAAACAAATATTTTTATTATAAGAAAACAACATACAGCAACATTTTATTTTATTAGCAACCCACAATGGCAATGGGCACATAAGATTCTTGTAAAAGGGCATTTATCTTCGTGCCAGTGTTCAGAGAGACATTATGTATCCAGCCTCAAATATCTACCCATTTGGAAATATAATATTTGTTTTCAGTAATGTTCAGCTATCAAAACTGCATGTTATTGTAGATATTTATCTGTATTATATACCACAGAGAAAGCAACATTGTACATCCCTTCCTGACTTTGAATAATCTCTTAAGTTGAAAATGGGTTCAAATATGAATATTTTTAACATTTTGTGACTTTAAAAGTATCTGGTCAGATTGTCTCTGACATTGAGCAGTCTGTGTGAATTCTGTATGATCAAATACTGATTGACTGAGTAGCCTTTAGCAGTTGTACATGATTCAATTCAGATTTTGAGCAGTATGCAGGAGTTGTACATGATTAAATTCTGAGTGACTTTGAGTAGCCTGTAGGAATTGTACATGATTAAATTCTGAGTTTGAGGAGCCTGTAGGAATTGTACATGCTTAAATTCTGACTGACTTTTAGCAGCCTGTAGGAACTGTACATGTTTAAATTCTGACTTCGAGCAGCCTTTAGAAGATGAACATGATCAAATTGTGACTGACTTTTGAACAGCCTATAAGAATTGTGTGTGATCAAATTCTGACTTAAAGAGTATTTTACAGGATTGAGTTTCCTTCTTGACCTGCATTGCCATTTCCTGTTTGCAAGAAACCAGTTGATTACTAATCTCCTCTGCTATCTGCTTTGGAAATGTTCTTATCCAGAACATATCACCATTTATTAGATGGCTAAATAATCTTAAATAGCATATTATTTCCATTCCAGTCTCAATAAAGTCATTTTGTGTCTTAAGATGTTTGTTTTCTTTAATCGTTGACAAGTCATAAACTTGGTGTAACATATTGACACATATTGAAAGTCAATTCTGGTGTATGTGCTGTGACACTATACAGAAGCAACAAGCTGATCCGGAAGAGGCAGGGCGCAAGAAAAAGACTGTCTAAATTTGAAAATAAAACAGGAACAGGGTCAATATCAAAGGTCAGAGAAAGGGATGCGATTGTAGCATTATTGGAAGGGCACCATGTCCTTCCGTACCTGGCAAGCTGGAACACTGCTCAAGATTTGAAATCTTCTGCTTCAACACTGGGTCAGATTTTAAATCTTGTCCTTCAACCAAGACTGTATGGAAGGTAAAGGAAATAAATCATTTACTTTTTTATTTAATACTTTGTGTAAGCCGAGTCATGCTTTTTAAGGCAAAAACAATTATGACTTAAAGGAGGCATTTATTGTTTGAAATTCAGTTGTTTTTTTCATTCCATAGTGATATGGATTCTTGGGGACTTCGTGGAAGTTAATCTGGTTTCTCTGGGGTTGTGAATGTTAATCTGGATTTTTGGGGACGTTGTGGAAGTTAATATTACTTTTTGGGGACTTTATGGAAGTTAATCGTAATTTTTGGGGACTGGACGTTAATCTGGATTCTTGAGGACGTTGTGGAAGTTACTCTTACTTTTTGGGGACTTTATGAAAGTTAATCATAATTTTTGGGGACTGAAAGTTAATCTGGATTCTTGAGGACGTTGTGGAAGTTAATCTTACTTTTTGGGGACTTTATGGAAGTTAATCGTAATTTTTGGGGACTGTGGAAGTTAATCTGGATTCTTGAGGACTTTGTATAAGTAAATCATAAATTTTGTAGGATTTTGTTACTATGAGACAATACAGGTAATCTACATTTAACTGAAATATTTATAGCAATATTTCAGTGCAGTATAGCACATTGTTGTTGAGTAGATAAGAAGGAAGTTCAAGAAAAAGGAAACTCTTGTTCATGCATTTGTCCACTAGTAACGGCTAGAAAGACAATGGTTGCATCTATCAGTAGCAATCTGACTTAAGAAATGCTCCCACTTGGGAAGAAATGAAGTAGCTTGACAAAATGACCCCACTAGGGTAGAAATGGAGTATCTAAACAAAATGCTCCCAGAATGCTAGAAATGGAGTATCTTTAAAAATAATGACAGTGCTTTTTCACCTGACTGGTATTACACATTTGGTAACTCCAACACTCCATCCAACAAGATCGAAATGTCAATCCATTAGTCAAGATGAATGTTCCTCCCTTAGCCTGTTGTCCAAATCTTGGTTGTAAAGCTGTATCAGTATGCCTATTCACATAAACTAACACAATGGTCCATCTTAGGAGGAAGACTATTGAAATCCCTATTCACATCACGCAATGGTCCATCTTGGGAGGAAGACTATCAAAATACCTATTCACATAACACAATGATCTATCTTGGGAGGAAGACTATATCAAAATCCCTATTCATATAAAGCTAGCACAATGGTCCGTCTAGGGATGAAGGCTGACTCTTATATGCCTATTCACATAAAACTTACACAATGGTCCATCTCGGGATGAAGACTATATCAAAAAGCCTATTCACATAAAACTAACACAATGGTACATTTGGGGAGGATGACTGCTTGTGCTATATGACTGTGTCAGGAAAAAAATAAATTGACAGGAAGGATGGATGACAAGCAGCTGATAAAAAGTACAATGTTTTTTAATAATTTTGTTTCATATTTTATTTACAATGTTGATCTCTATCATTTAACTGATTGGACACAGACTCAGCATCCCTCTACCTGTACGCAAAAGACCTTGTGGTCCCAGATAGAGTAGGAATAGCCAACTAGACTGGTTTTAAACTGTTTTCAGATGATTGCTACTTCCACTGTAAGTACAATCTTGATTGATTCACTGTTTCTTAAAATAGCACACAATTGTTGGAAATTACCTTTGTGAACCATACCAAGAATATCCTCCCTTCACTTGACTACTACATGTTTAAAGTCTACATTTGTTTTTGCATATACTGATTTCAGCAGTATGCAATGGCAAACGTTACATCTGACAACTGGTATTCAGTCTAATAACTTTGTATTAAATCTGACGTGTTATTATTTCAAATTGTGTAGAAACATGATAGTTGTCTTTTAATATTGGTAGTTGGAAATGAAAGGATGGCTTCTGTGCAGTCATACGTATCTAAATATAGGTTTCCACAGAGACTTCTAATATTACTTAAGTTCACATACTTGGCAGAATGTTTGAAAACTCTACAAATAATCTTGGAACATTGAATTATCATTGGGGAGTGACATTTCTCGTATGGAATAAATTGTAAAGATGTATAGGACATGCATACCTATTCCATGCATACTTTTTGTTGGGTGAACCTCGACCAGAGTGCACATCTTGAATTCACTTTGATGGGTTTTGAATCTGTGCCACCATAGAAAATCTTGGACAGTTTCAAAGACTACGGCTTCTATAACAAACTTTTACCAGAGCCTCGAATCGCTACGTGATCTAAAGTGCTCACATTTAACAATCACTGTCACCTCATCTCTGTCCATGTAGGTTCGAGTCTCATTCTTGGCAAATTTGAGTATGTGAGAAAGCTTGCTAGTAGCTTCCTGTGTGTCAGAGGTTCTTACATGTGTTTTCTTGGGTGGTTCCTCCACCAGTTATACAGGCCGCCATGAATAGCCTATCATGTGCTGAAGAATGTTGTTCAACCCAAGACACCAACAAAACTTTGACCCAAAAGTTCTTCATGTAGTTGTCTTCAACTTGTAGACTTAGATTTTACTTTACGAAAAATACTTTGTTAGCAACGACCACAAATGAAAGTTGGTTGCCATGTTTGTTTTAGCATGTATGCGAACAGATTGGATTTTTAGGTTAATACAACAATTTTTTCATCTTTGTTTCACAAATTTTTTTATTCTTTGGACCTAGATTATATTGAGATAAACCTTTTCAGCAAAATTAAGCCAAACCACTTGTGGTAGATAAATGAAATGTAGTATGCATATTATGGTTCACATGTAAATCAGCTGATTGAATGTTCAGATCACTACACCAATCTTTAATGTCTTTATACATGTTTGGCCTCGGATATTGCAGAAAAACCTTGTTAGCACAACTAAGATAATTTGATAATCACTTTTATATTCAAATAGTGCAGGATTTTCAGGGTATTATATCAGGTTATGACTTTTACTTTCTTACACATTTATTTAACATTTGGACTTTTCTATGCAAAAGCTTTCTTAGCACAATTTTAAACAAAAATCCCTAGAGTAAACTGGAATACATATTGTTACGCATACAAATATGATCTAATTCAATTTTCATGCCATTATACAGGTAGCAGTTTTTCAAATCCTAACTGAAATATTGCTGATAAACACACACACACACACACACACACACACACACACACACACACTCTCTCAAACACACACACACACACACACACACACACACACACGTCGGATGCGGGAGGCCATGAGTTTGATCCGCGGCCTAGCCATACCAAAGACTTACAAAAATGGTACTAGCAGATGCCTCGCTTGGCGCTCAGCATTAAGAGGTTAGTGTTAGGACTTGTCGGCTTGGTGTCAGGATAATGTGACTAGGTGAAACATCATGCTATATGTCTCCGGCATGATGCCCCAGTGCTAGAAATAACTATAAACTGCCACACTGCAGACATTGGAGCGATATGATTGAAAAATGTTAAAGCTACTTTAAAAATCCAAATCACACACACACACACACACACACACACACACACACACACACACACACACACACACACATTACGAGATTAGCATTATATTTTGTAATATGTCTGTAACGCTAAGGGGTTTCCTATTCTATCTAATATATTTATCTTTTAACAAGTCTGTTTGTTATTCTGTTGTACCTTGAATGCCTCGATGAATAGTCTGTAAAAACTGATAGAATTTGTAATATTACTTAAACAATTTGTATAGAAATTTCAAACTACAAGTAGTTAATTACATGAGATATGTGCGTCTACTCCAGAGTGGCATGTTGATTCCAATACACAAAAGCATCTGAGTTACGATGGTACAATATAAATTGGTATATAACATTTTTGCACTCTTAAAAATGCCATATGCTTTGAACTTTTGTTTCTTTATGGACGGAGATAGAGACAGACAGACAGACAGACAAATTGTGATCAACAGATTAAGGCTGTTGAGATACGAGATCAAGATGAATGCAATAATCAATGAAGGCATGACATGCTTTATTTCAGGATTCCTATGTTATGTATTTGTATATTATTTATTACATAGTATGCATGTCTTTTAGAACTAAATATCGGTGTACATGACAAGGAGGTCTCTCTGAACACAATAATGGACATTAATGTACAGTAATTGATGGTAATGTACAGTAATGGACAATAATGTACAGTAATGGACATTAATGTATAGTAATAGACGGTAATGTACAATAATGGACAATAATGTACAGTAATGGGCGGTAATGTCGAGTAATGGACATTAATGTATAGTAATAGACGGTAATGTACAGTAATGGACATTAATTACAGTAATTGATGGTAATGTAAAGTAATGGACAATAATGTACAGTAATGGACATTAATGTACAGTAATAGACGGTAATGTACAGTAATGGAGATGAAAATAAGTAATATAAAATAAATCCAGCAATGGAGCAAGATATTGATGGAACACCACTTGAATGTGTAGTAAGGGAGACTACCATGGTGGCTGTTGTTGTTGTAGGGTTTAACGCCATTTTTTCAGCACAAGATAGGCTATACATGGTGGCCAGTATAGTTGGTGGAGGAAGATCCACGAAAACCCTGGAAAGAACCACCGACCCACGAGAAGCTACCGGCAAGCTTTCTCACATACCCACATAGCCAATCTTGAGACTTGAACTCACGCAGGCAGAGGTCAGATGGCAGTGATCCGTAACGGTGAGCACTTTAGACGTTTCTGCCACTCGGGGCCCCGTCTATCATGGTGGCAAACATGCATGTACGTATGTATGTATGTATGTATGTATGTATGTATGTATGTATGCATGTATGTATGTATTGTATCAGTTATCAAGTTACTGACGTTATTTTTATAAGAATAATTTAAAATCGTTATCTTCAGTAATGTGATAAAATAATGTATTGGTAATGTGAAAGAAATTAAGTAATGGACACTGAACGTTATAATTTTATTGTATTTTAAATATGAAATTAACAAATTTGGTTGTTATATAGTTTTGTTAATTTTCAGAACTTGTTTTAATGAAAGCGAATACAAAATTGACCGAGTATGTAAGAAAGCTTGCCAGTAGCTTCTCGTGAGTCGGTGATTCTTTCCGGGATTTTCCCGGGTTCTTCCTCCACCATTTATACTGGCCGTCATGTATAGCCTATCGTGTGCTGAAAACTGGCGTTAAACCCCACAACAACAACAACAACGAAACTGAACAACTTTAATCTCTCTCTCTCTCTCTCTCTCTCTCTCTCTCTCTCTCTCTCATGGCAATGCGTTTATTATCTGATTCAGGTCATTAAAGCAATTTTCTTTTTTTTACACATTTGTGAGAACATTTTAGACTTGGACGTTTTCATACTTGACAAAAGAATTGATAGCAAAGATCAAAAATGAACTTAAACATGCATCAGTATTTAGGTCATTTAATTAGATTTTGGGTCATTTCATTACTTATTCAGTTTGATTTACAGATTTTTTAATTTGTTTGTGCTTAGCCTATTTGGTGAAAAGCCTTGTTTGCACAGTTAAGTCAACCGTATTTGAGTTCAAGAAGCAAAATTTGATTGGCATGTCTGTTTTTGTATGTAAATCATCTGATTGGATATACAGGTCATTATTGCAATTTTTCAAATGATCTGATTGGATCTTCAGATCATTACAGCAGTTTTCCAGTGTTTTTATTTTGTTACACGATGGAGAAAATTTGATATGCTCATTTTAAAATGCAGTTGAATTGTATTATGTATAAATATTTATCAATCTGACATTCGATTATTTTGATTTATCTAACCTTACATGTTATAAGATCAATTTTAAGACAAAACTTTTGTGAATAATTGACCAATAATAATAATAATAATAATAATAATAATAATTGTCTACGGCAGACATACATGCCCTACGCTCACAAGTCAAACTCCATCCCAATATTAATCATAATATTGAAGCAAATGCAACAATTAAAACAGTCTCTACATATTCCATATTATCATCAAGTTAGAGGGCTCCTCGTGGTGCAGGGTTTCAGCATCATTTTTCTTTTGAACTCTAGTTTGCGTCGTTCTCGTTACCTCTCCAAAAGTCCTTCCCACCATCTTTATCTCTCCCTCTGTTCACTAACTTCTTGCAAAACCAAATCTTGAAGGTTCTGCTCTAAGGCTTGAGGAGTCATAACCAACTCCACCTTCTCATATATATATATATATATATATATAT
>JAECUM010037015.1:0-34100 GCA_016617855.1 Megalonaias nervosa
GCATTGTTTGGTGTTTAAGATTTAAGCTGAAATTTGGGGAGAAATTCAGACTTTTGTTGCCCTTTTATTATGTGTTAGTACAAGGGATAGTCTGGTTTAAGTGAGTCCATAGGTAGGGACTTACCAGAAACAGGTAAATATGTGTGGAACTATTTTGATTAGGGCAGTAAGACTAGAGTGCGTATAGTTTGTGTGTTTCGGAATTTTAACATAAATTTTTAACATAGCTTTTAACAATTTTAGTACTATCACTACGATATCTGCAGATTGGCAGTTTATAGTGATAGTTAGCACTGGGGCATCATGTCGCAGACATGTGGCATCATGTCCTACCCAGTCCTATTAACAACAACCAGGGGAACGAGAAAAAGAAAGAGAAAAGGAGAAAGAGCTCGAGTTGTCCAGATTGCAAAACGGAAATGGAAAAAGCTAGAGTACGCGAACATACGTTAGCAAAGGAGGCGATCTGAAGACAAACCACCAATACAGATACCATGCCCATATTCAATACAAGGAAGAAATAACTGACAACTTTTTGAAGCAATTCGAAAAGTTGGCACTGGTTCGTCATATAGCCAAAAACCAATGGGCTGTCAACGTCTTGGTATTATTGCAGCGAACCGCAAAAGACGTCTCCCATTATATGACGCAGAATAACGTAGATGACTATGACGCCCTGAGGAAAGCACTGCTACCGAACTATGAGATGTCGGCTGAAAGTTTCCGAAAATTTTTCAGAGAGCCGTCAAAATAAAAAACTACAGAAACGCACTCGCAGTTTCATGCACGCGTACGGGTACTTTTTGATAATGGATCAAAATTACGGGTACTGCGTTAACGTACGAAGGCATACGCGAAGAGATGTTGCAAGAACACGTTTTAAGTATTATCAGAATGAGTTAATCGTGTTCCTAGCGTGAATTCCCGACCTTGGAAGATATCAGCGTCTTATCTGAGCGTTATGAGAGTGCGCACTTGTGTCCAACCACCTTGGGTGGAATGGACCGACCCGGAATCAGCGAACCGAGGAAGTTCACCGAGGGCGCACCCCAAAGATAAAAAGGCGAGAACGATGGGAGGACAGGATCCAGTAATCTCAACCGTGACCATTTCCGTGGGACAGGGAAGACCCAGGGGGCAGATAAGAGTACCATCGGGCATAAAGGAGATATCCTATGCTACGGTTGTAACAAGCCAGGTCATGTCGTTAAGGATTGTAGAAAGTATCCTCCGACAACGATTAATGGAGTAACTCCTCGTAGTGTTAAGAAGCGAAAAACTATTGAGCTCACGAACACTGCGATAACTACGGTAAATGGCTAATCGGCAACCGTGCTGTATGATACCAGCTGTAGTTATCCGACTTTGATAGGTAGCGAATATGTCAAGCCTGGAGATTTCACAGGCGAAACGGTGGAAATCCATTTTGCTAACAGGACTAAAGATTCGCTCCCGGTCCTGAATTTTGACCTAGGAACAAGCTCACTGATTGATGAGCCTATCTCGAGGGTGACTATGGATCTGATATTTCGATAAATCTTGCGTCGGAGTATGGAAATCATTATATACTAACGATAGTTGATTACGCCACCGGGTACCCGGAGACCGTTGCATGGAAGAAAATGACTCAGATACGGAGACTGAGGTATTGTTAGGAGTTTGGTCGAGTGAAATCCAAGATGTCGTTCACACGGCAAATAATTTCTAAAGACACAACGAGGTAGTATGTATCCATTCAGCGTAGAGTTATGATCCCTGTCAAAACAGTTCATGCTTTTATCTGGCATGTGGTAACCATGAGTTCTAGCTTTTAAAAAAAAATAGATAATTTGCACAAGGGGCCAAGGGGGGGGGAATACAGTTTTATTGCCAATTCTAGAGATATGATCTGGGAAACAACTTCTTGTTAAAGAATATCGATAATGAAATGATATGAAACAAAGAACCAACATCTTTAGAATTTAACAGCAGCAATTCTACGTAACTGAATTTTGCCTCTATGATGGGGAACGATTTTTGTGTCGCCTGCGATAGCTGATAGCAAGACATAGGCGTCAACAGAAACGATGACAGATGTGTCAACAAAGTTAAGATGTTCTCTTCTCTGTTTAGGTTTTTCAAGTAAGAAATTAATTTTATATTTTACAGGATTGATGAAGTCAGGAAGATTGAAAATCGATTACACATTGCATGGACGGATGATCTTGATCTTTTGGATGCTTTGGAAAAATTGTCGAACATATTATTATGGATTCTCGATAAAAAAAAAGCAACAAAAAAACAAAAAAAAAAAAACAACTGAATCAGTCTTTTTGTTTAGGGTCACATATGCTACCGGTTGTGCGCTTCTATTGCGATGTTCAAATTAGTATCACGTAGCCCGTCACCTGAAGCACCATATGATCTAAAATCGAGGTTTAAAACAGCCATTTTGTACTAGTTCTAGAGAGTTGTATTTTAAACCTTGAGGAATCAACAGGTTTCAATTGTTGTTGCCAGTTTGTTTTTGAAGTTCATCTGTTTTTTGGATTTAATAATTTATTCTCTAGAAAACTAAACAAGTGTACTTTTTTTATAAAAAGTTCTGGGGCAAAGAAATTCAGTGGAAATTTATTCTGGAATTCTATACGGAAACGTAAACTGTGATTCAATTGAAGATCTGTTACCAACAGGACAGACTTCATCTGACGTCATCTCCTCCATATTGGAATTTCATCGAGATTCGAACCAGGATTCAATTAGAACTGTTTAGTGATAGGACTTATATTATTCAATCTTAGGATTAAATTTTGGATTATATTCACAAACCGTAAGTCCAATTTCCAATTTTTTTACATTGTTTTCTAGGGAATAAATTATTTTGTTAAAATATTCAAAGCTTGTTGGCATCACTCTTTTCTCTTGTTTACTTTTGTACGAGCCTATACGTAACAGTATGTATGTATGTATGTATATATGTATGTATGCTGTACCTTTTAAATATATTTACAAGCTCTTAGTTAATAGTATAATGAATTCTAATACACGTTTAAGTTATTTTAAATGATCAAGCCTGTACCTTGTTAACTGTTTCAGAAGCTCTTTCAAAATCAAATACTCAATCACAGCCTTTGGGGGTATTATATTGGAAGAAAAGAGTTTCCTACTTTGATATATTTAATGATTGTTAAAATTTCAATTCCGACTTTGATACATTAATGGTTGTCAAACGTTCAATTTTGTATTTATGTGTAGTTTCTTGCTGAACCTGTCAATGTTACACAGGGATTAGAAGGTTATCGCTATCAGAACAAAATCAAATAATTCATTAAGATGTCAGATTACTAGCAGATTGGTAGACCTGTTTATCAAATAAATGCCGTCTGAATGTCTTATTTCCGATTTGAAAACAAGTTTTCAAAAGCAGATATGATTAAGTTAAGGGTAAACATATTTATCTTGAATAACTCATATAAAGATCCACAGATCCAGCACCAAAGACGAGGATTAACCAAAGACGAGGATTAAAAAATGCAGAGTCTCAAGGCATGTATTTTCGAAATATATTGTGGCCTCTTTATAACACTGTCCTTGTAGAGCATGTATCAAGCAAATTTATATAAAATGGAAAAACACCTATAGGAAATTCGAAAAGTAAAATGTATAACCCAATTCAATTGGCTGCATACTTGGAGTATAACCAAATGAAAACGTAAGCGTCTCCTTGTCTTGATTTTTTATACTATGGATAAACACACGCGCACACCTTTCAAACATGTTAGGAAAAGCGATTTAAGTTTTACATTTTTACTTGATTTGGAAATCTTTTGAGTAATATTACTTTTCTAGATGAGGTGGAAGGCCTTGAAAATGACCGTTGAATAATTCTATTTTGGGACAAACTCACAGACTGGACATGGTGTGCTTTAACTATCTCAAGCCCTTACTATGACCAAGTGCTGCTTGCTCTCCGGCTACTCAGAATGCTTTTGTAATGGTCACTGCTGCTGCTGGCATCTCCTGGTAGTGAGCGTAGAGGCAGTGATGGCTGGGTTGAAATGCTTGGCACGGGAAGGCTTCTTTCTCTTGGGTCGATTAAAAGAAGTCTGATACATTTGTCTCAGATACCTTAACTATATCAAAATGTCTTCTAGAACACCCAACGCTTGACTTTCTCGGTCATTCTTCTATCTTGACAATTTCTCTTCTCTTCTTCTTCTAGTTTTCTTCTTTCCTCTTCATGCTGTTGTTGAATCACAAAGGCGTGTTCTGTTTATTTCTGCTGTGTTTTTTTTCTTCCTTCTGCCTCTGTCGAAAATCTTCTACCAAAGATGAAATGAGTTAGAAGGCGGTGTAGGTGCTGGTGCCATAACATATTCTTGCAAAAATGGAATAAAATCGGCTAAATCCCAATTAAAATTATTCTCTTCTGGAAGCATGACCGTGGTTGTTTTCATAGCTACTATTTATGTTGAGAAGCCATGCTGTGTGAAGAAGTTCTTGCTATACAGTCCCCCGTGAGACGAAGTATGAAAAAGGGAAGAAGATCAGCGATATGTGACGTATGTTAACTCACTTTGGTTGACAAAAGCCAACAACCCTTTTCAAAGACACTCAGATCTACAAAAATACTATTCCACCATTGCAATAGGTGTGTTTGTCGTTGTTATGTGTAAGTGTTTGTTTGTGTATGACTATGTTTTCAACTCAGAGTTAAAATACCTTTACCATTACCCTCTCCCTTGTACCCCTTGAACCATTTTGACCCTATAAACACTTTTGACCCTATAGAGACCTTTAAACCCCCAAGTGTCTCCCCATGTTAATGCTTTACTCCAAGTGTCATTCCAATGTTAATTTCCGTTTGACCCCCAAGTGCTAATACTACATAAAATAGAACTATTAGTGTTAATTCCTGTTTGCCCCCCCCCCCCAGTGTTATTTCCATGTTAATATCTGTTTGACCCAAATATCAACATTTTTTACCTCCAAGTGTCTCCACAATGTTGTTTCTCGTTTGACATCCAAGTGTCATTTCCATGTTAATTCCCGTTTTACCCCCAAGTTCCCCCACTAGATAAAATAGAAGGAATAATGTTAATTCTCGTTTGACCCCCAGGTGTCACATGTTACTACTTACTGCATTTGGTTCTCAATCGCGTATGCTGAACTTGATGTACTCGAGCTCCAACAATATAATAAGAAGAAATTTTATATTTATCATGATTCAGGTAAGTTTTAAAATTTTGAATATATGGGTTACTTATTATTTCAATTGGTAACGTGTTCCACCGTTGAATTGTGGAAGGCAGAACTGATGTTTGATACAGTGTCGTTCGGAACAAAGGAGGTCGAATTTGATAATTTGTTCAGAATCAGTGAGAGAAATCCACATGCTTCTATTTACAAAACAATTTCAAAAAATGGTTGAGAAGTTACCTATTTCAACATTGTATAGACTGAATTACAATCTGAATGTGTTATAAAATGTAAACTCCTTTGTGAGATTCCAAATATGTTTAAAATAAGGTGGACATAATCCACAGAAAGCATCCATCACGAAAAGCACAAACAACACCACCACTACCACCATGACAACATTGATGTGAAACCCTAATTTTTGCAATATTAGCTCCAACTACTACTAGTATTAATACTGTACGAACATCAAGGGCCCTAGTACTAGTACTGTATGTATCAATGGTCATATTAATAATACTAAAGGCATCAATGGTCCTAGTAATAGAACTATATTCATCAAAGGCCATATTACATGGACTATAGGAATCATAGTCCTAGTACTAGTACTGTAAGTATCAATGGTCCTAGTACTCGTACTATAGGTATCAATGGTCCTAGTACTAGTACTATAGGTATCAATGGTCCTAGAACTAGTACTATATGTATCAATGGTCCTAGTACTAGGATTATAGGTATCAATGGTCCTAGTACTAGTACTATAGGTATCAATGGTCATATTACTAGTACTATAGGTATCAATGGTCCTGGTACTAGTACAATAGGTATCACTGGTCCTATTTATAGTACTATAGGTATCAATGGTCCTAGTACCAGTACAATAGGTATCGATGATATTACTACTCTCACCTCTCCTCCTCCACCACCACAACACCATTAGTGAGGAATACACAATAAATTGTTTGTTTGTATGTGTGTGCGTGTGTATGTGAGACGGAGAGACACATAGTGAGAAAGACAAAGTGAGAGACAGAGTATGAGAGAGAAATGATATACTGTAAATTGGTGTTTTGTATTTGTATGAAAAAATAATACACCAGTTATTTTATCCTAATTCGTGACAACATTATTAAATATCCCAAATGAAACAGGTTTTCCACTTGATATAATGATCGCTTAAGGACTGTCACGCTCTGTAGCTAAAAGGGTGAGAACGGATATGGTAAGTTAAGGACTTGAATTACTATTATAAAGCCCTTGTACATTGATGAGTCGTGTTTTAGGCATGATATCGTACAGCAGTCTTTGGCAGGATGAAATCGGACGGAACGACTGCCTAGGTGATGATCATTGTAATCAGAAAGAATTGTCAATTGTATGCAGAGGTGTCAAATACATTCAGTTTTGATCAAAATCTGAGTCAAAATGGCGCTTACCAAATGTTGACACAGAATTCTTTACGATAGTTAGTGATGGATATGTATTGTCATCTAATCTTCATTTCATGTTAAGAACTGACCTTAAAAAATTCCGTAGTATTGTTCCTGACGTAGTTTTGCAAGAATTTCTTTTTTGTTATCGTGTGCAAAATACTCTTGAAAAACAAGCAACAATTTTTTTTCAGTGTCGATTCGACATAGAAAACTCGATTTGGACAATGTATAGTTCACCACTTTGAGTGTGGTACTCATTACTATGGCAATGTATAGTACACCACTTTGAGTGTGGTACTTAGTACTCATTACTATGGCAATGTATAATATACCACTTTGAGAGTGTTACTTATTACTATGGCAATGTGTAGTACACCACCCTGAGTGTGTACTTTGTGCTCATTAGTATGGCAATGTGTATTTCGCCACTTTGAGTGCGGTATTTTGTACTCAGTACTATAGCAATGTATAGTACACCACTTTGAGTGTGGTACTTCGTACTCATTACTATGGCAATGTATAGTACACCACTTTGAGTGTGGTACTTTGTACTCATTACTATGGCAATGTATAGTACACAACCTTGAGTCTGGTCACCTGTGCTCATTTATCGATATAGACAATGTATAGTACACTATTTTGAGTGTGGTAAGGATTATTCATTGCTATGGGCAATGTTTAGTTCACGTCTTTGAGTGTGGTAATTTGCACTCGTTACTATTTGAATATGTGTAGTACACCACTTTGGGTGTAGTAATTTATACTCATTATTCGACATCGACAGTGTATAGTACACCACTTCGAGTGTGGTAATTTGTACTTATTAACTGATATGGACATTATATAGTGTACCACTTTGAGTGTGGTAATTTGTGATCGATATGGACAATTTATAGTACACTGCTTTGAGTGTGGTAATTTGTGATCGATATGGACAATGTATAGTACACCCCTTTGAGTGTGGTAATTTGTACTCATTACTATGGACACTGTATAGTTCACTGCTTTGAGTGTGGTAATTTGTGATCGATATGGACCATGTATAACACCACTTTGAGTGTGGTAATTTTAATCGACATAGACAATGTATAGCACACTACTATGAGAATAGTACAATGTACAAAACATCACTTTGAGTGTGGTAATTTGTACTCAATACTATGGACAATGTACAGCACATCACTTTGAGTGTGGTAATTTGTACTCATTACTATGGACAATGTACAATACATCACTTTGAGTGTGGTCATTTGTACTCAGTACTATGGACAATGTACAGCACTTTGAGTGTGGTAATTTGAACTCAGTATCATGGACAATGTACAACACATCACTTTGAGTGTGGTAATTTGTACTCATTACTATTGACAATGTACAACACATCACTCTGAGTGTGGTAATTTGTACTCAGTTCTATGGACAATGTACAGCACATCACTTTGAGTGTGGTAATTTGTATTCATTACTATGGACAATGTACAGCACATCACTTTGAGTGTGGTAATTTGTACTCAGTACTGTTCAATAATTTAATCTTATCCATTTGAAAGTTTATGATATGATTAACACAAAAACACACTTTGTTTAGAATTTACCCTATTTATTTATATTACCAAATAATAATAATAATAATAATAATAATAATAATAATAATAATAATAAAAATAACCATCATCATCATGATGACATTATTTTAACTATGATCATTATCATAAATAAAGACATAAAGACACTATACTTTTGATGTGCAGGCAAGGAAAACAAACAACTAAAACACAATAATATGTACACCATGGGGGAAACAATATTTAGTAAAACAGAAAATAATTGGTACACATATTATATTAACATCAATATGAGGCGAAAGTTTTACCTTCGATAGTACCGATCAAAACATTTATATTTTCGTTTGTTTTTAACAGAAAAGCAAAAATAAATAAATAAATAAATAAAAAATATAAAAAAATAAAAAAAATTAAAAAAAATGGAATTTGCCATATACGCCATTTCCCCCTGTCAAAATTAAATATCACTGCCTTTATCAATATTGGAACGGACATTTGTAAAATTTTACAGAACGGTCATGCTCACTTGTCGTCACGCAAAACACCCCTGAGGAATTGTGCTACAAGTTTGTGTTTTCTTTCTCAATTACATATGTTTATTCTGTGAGCAAGCAAGCAGTCATTCAGAAGAAATTTATTTGCTCCGGAGAAAAGTGTTCAAGACACACACACACACACGCACGCGCACAAGTTTATCCGAATGTTCATATTGTGGGGCCGTTTTCGATTTATTAAACCGGCAGGTAAGAATGGGATGTGCTTTAAAAATGTGCAAATCTTGTTTAGTCAGATTCACAATTGCTGAAAAACCCTTTCCAAGAACCGTCAACAGGGCAAGTGAAAATAAAATGGAATTTCGGACAAAAAGTTTGTAATAACACGACTATTCCAATCTTACGACAAAGAGAAAGAAAAGGATGATGAACGTGTTGATTTTCGTAATTTAAATCGTGTGAATCATATAATTATCTGTATTGACAGCAACAGTGAAAAAACAAAACTTTCAAGCCATATTTTCTCTGTACAAAGTTGTATTTTTAAGAAAAAAATCTGAGTTAATTTGTTTTATTTGGTCAACATTATTTTCAGTGCAAAATTCCCTCATTCACTTAACCGCTCCGGTGGCCTAGTGCTTAGAGCGTCCGCCTCGGATGCGGGAGGTCGTGGGTTCGATCCCCGGCCGAGTCACACCAAAGACTTACAAAAATGGTACTAACAGCTGTCTCGCTTGGCGCTCAGCATTAAGAGGTTAGTGTTAGGACCGATCTGCCTGGGTGGGACATCAAGCTACATGTCTGCGGCATGATGCCCCAGTGCTAGACATCACTATAAACTGCCACACTGCAGACATCGTAGCGATATGACTGAAACATTGTTAAAGCTACGTGAAAAATCCAAATCCCCCCCCCCTATTCACTTATTTCTCGTGTTGCCCTATCTGCCACATAAGGATTCGACGAGAGAGCACCATTGTTGACGGTCTGCACCCATGCGTGTAATGGTGATCCATATCAGGTCATATTCCTTCCTTTTTTATGGTTCTTTTCCGTGTCTCTTTGAGCCGATCCTTCTTTGGTAGCTGCTTCTCTTCCAGAGACTTACAAAAATGGTACTAACAGCTGCCTCGCTTGGCGCTCAGCATTAAGAGGTTAGTGTTAGGACTGGTCGGCCTGGTGTCAGGATAATGTGACTGGGTGGGACATCATGCTACATGTCTGCGGCATGATGCCCCAGTGCTAGACATCACTATAAACTGCCACACTGCAGACATCGTAGTGATATGACTGAAAAATTGTTAAAGCTACGTTAAAAATCATAATCACATCACATCACATCCAGAGTCTCCATCGGTAGGCACTTTGCTTCTAAGGTATGTGAATTCAAAACAACATTGGCGACATCATTTTAGATTCTACTCTTTGATCCTCATGCTTCATGAAACTGTGAATTATTGACTTAATTGTTTACATTAAACTAATGAATGTCCTAAGAGAACATTTACTTTGAAATCACAACAGATATAAGCCTCAGGTAAACAAAATTCATCACACTTGCCAGTATCACTTTCCTACAGAAGGGTCAAAATCAAAGCATATCGAGGTCAATATCAAAACATTTCGGAGTATCAGGTGTGCAAAGTCTTGAATGTTATATTTCAGTTGTCGCAGGATTCTGTATAATTAAAAGATATATTAGCGACTGTTGACCTCAGAAAGCAATTTATAACAAACTATTTTGATAAATTAACGTTGGCCATCTGTATTGATATCGTTAAATTTAGCAGAATTGTACCCTATGTGGACATTCGTACAGGTATTAAATACCAGGTTTTTATAATATCTTTATCTCAGAGGCTATCGTTAAACCCTGTTGGGGCAACTTTATCTCAGAGGCTATCGTTAAACCCTGTTGGGGCAACCTTGAAGCCACTATATGGAATTATTGTCGACGTTTAAAAAAGTGTTGAAGAGTAACAAAATGTACTCTAAAATCTTCGACATACAGGTTTTCTCTAGAAATTTAAACAAGCAGTAAATTTTTATTTTTTTTTATTTTAAGGTACCATTTATTTGCTGGAGTAGTGCAAAACTTATACTTTCAAATGATCAGCAAATGACGTTTGTTTAGAGATTCATCTGGAGTTACTGGCTATTAATTAGCCCGTATTTTCTAAATTAAGCATTTATCTTCATACTTTTCCATTAAAGAAGGAGTTTCCTAGTTTCTTACATTTACTGATTTTCATGATGTCAATTTTGTTATTATTAGTATTTTAATATAGTACCTATAAATGTATTTATTTGTATGCTTTTTCTGCACCCATCCATGACACACAGACATAGAGACTGGAAGGTTATCTCTGTCAGATTAGTAGCCGAGAGCAGATTGGTAGACCTGATTATCTCAAATAAAATTCGTCTGAAGGTCTGATTGCAGATCTGAAAGCATGTTTTCAAATAAGATATAACCGAATTAAGAGTAATCATCCTTATTTCGAATTCCTCCTCTGAAGATTAACAGATCGAGCACTCAGGAAGAGCCTTGAAAATGCAAATATATGTGTTTTCGAAACATATTGTTATCAAGGTTTAACATTATGTTGTAATGCATTGTACATTATTGAAAATGGGTTTAAAAACGTCCTACGGGCATTTATCCGTCATTATACGGTGTTGTGTTGATTTTGTTTCCGTGCAATAGAACAGTTTTGAAAAATGTAAGGATTAATTATATTAATGATTTTTGGCAGCCGTCCACGTTATCCTTTTACTGTTGACGTGATACTTTTCTATATTTTATCAGTTTTCTTGCATGACACATTATTTCCTAAAATTATGTTATTTATGTAGGACGATTTGTATTCCGGCCACGTACATGAGGACCCCTAATCTCTCAAAGGTGTGACTAATTGTATATGTTTGCTTTTGATTTCAGCGTCTTTCAAGGTAAGATAGTAATGTATGTATGTATGTATGTATGTATGTATGTATGTATGTATGTATGCATGTATGTATGTATGTATGTATGTATGTATGTATGTATGTATTGTTACAAGCCGGAGTATTTGCTTGACCAAGCGGTGTCAAACCCTGGCGCGATTCCGCTAGAAGTCATAAGTTTACCCCAAATTTCCAAAGACTTCCATACAACTTCTGTTGTCAATTAGAAGCCCAACGTGCCCATTCTATACATAAACGTTACTCTAATCAATGCAAGACCACAGATCTCACAACTTTTCAATTGTCTATCAACCGCACATCTGCATGGTTTCTCTTCATCAACTTTCCGTACCGTCAGTATTTCACGCCGTAAAACTATACAACTATCCCCTAAGACGGGGAACTATTTTTACTATGCCACCTTAGCCAGTCGAATCACGGTTTCGGGCCACATTTCGCCTTAAATTAAAATTGCATCACATCTGCCACCATGGCGACATAAACGGTATCTGCCGAGTCCCTTCTTGTTTATTCCATTGTGTAATTTACCAGTCTCCAGTCACAAATACTGCACCTGCAGTCACACAACCAATGTACACCACTAGAGTTTAATAGGGAGTATGGAACGACAGGGATACTCATGCGGCTCCGACCTGAATTCAACAAAGGTAAGCCACAGCATCGTGGAAACTCACTAACACTTCATTCCGTGACGTTTGCTCCTAGTAATTGCTAATTATTTCGGGCTAAGGAATATTTCCAATGGCCCGAGTTCCAATAATCAAACAAGTAATCACATAAAGCTAAGAATTCCTTAAAACGGGGCGCTATAACCAAATGCGCATACTCTAAATTTATGTATGTATGTATGGATGGATGGATGGATGGATGGATGGAAGGATGGATGGATGGATTGACGGATGGATGGTAGGAAACAAATAATTTCATCTAAAAATATTTCACCCAAGTATTATGCCTGCTGATGAAAAATGCGAAAGATTGAAAAAAAACGATCACCTTGCAGTATACTGAAATATTTCCATTAATTTAGAAGTCACAAAACTTACCATTGATGTACTTGTTAATTACTTTTGTATCATTGGGAGCCAGTGCCGGAATCGCGAACGACAGGGTGCCGGTTGGAATCCTACCATCAGACCAGCCTAGGTCAACTATCATGGTGTGTCACTGGGCAATGCACTTTTACTTAGATTTCCTCGGCACTAAATAACCTACTTGTGCTGGAGTGCCGTAAAGCATTAAACCAAAAACTAGAGCATTATTTTTCTTTCCTTATGGATAATCATTACATCAGTTTGTATCATAACAACATGATTTGTTGACTGAATCATTGATTGACTAACGCTTAGAATGGGTATCTTTTGGTTGTTAACCTGAAACACACATTCTGTAATCTCTGCATTCCGATATCCATTTGAACATATTGTGCATTGCTCGATATTGAAATAATCTTTCAGAACTATTCCTTGAACTCTTGCATGCTAAGTTTAAACAGAAAATAAAGGTGGTATAAAATATCGATGTAAAATTTCTTTCAATCAAGTATTATGTAAGATACAGACGTAAGGGTGTGAACAGTGCCGGATTACCCAATAGGCAGAGTAGGCACCGGCTTATGGGCCCACGCCTTTTAGGGGCCCCGCGACAACGGATCAAAATAATATTGAATTGATTTGATCTTGACGTGTTAGGAGATAATTTGCGAGGGGAAGCCCTTCGAGATTTCGACTGCCTAGGGGCCTCCACAGGGTTTAATCCGGTACTGGGTGTGAAAGGATAAGTTACATTAAAATTATACACCTTTTTATCCACAAGCTTTGATGCAATGTACAACAATATGGAGACTGTATGTAGTGAAAAATAGATGTCACTTACATTTATGAATAGTTAATTTATTGGCAAGGAAAAAGTGGATTTTTCATAAGACGTGAAGAAACTGAACATGAGATGTTTTCTACACCTACTGTTTGTAAATAAAATGGATGTTTGTGAGTCCCGAAGAACCTTCACAGTAATTCGGCAAGAAAGGTACGAAGGCCTGTATTGGCCATAATTGGCAGTTTATGATGCAGACAATGACACAATTGTACATGAATTTTGGTAATAATAGGGATAAAGTATTCAATCATAAACATTGTAGAGATCCCCATAATGAATAGTGTGGTATTTATTCATATTCTCTGCTAATATGTCCTTCTGCACATGCTCTAAGTATATCCATCTATTCTACTATAAGTTTAGTAGTTTAGTTTTCTATACGTTATTATTATCTTGAGTTTTAATCTCTAACAGCTTTTTTGGTATGCTAGTAATTGGTTCAAGGCAAAATGAAAAAAATATAAGAATTTGGTCAAATATTTCCCTCTTATGTAAACCACTAGCCAAATTAAATCCAATCCTTACGTATATCATGTTTTCTAAAGAACCATATTATCACATGTTATTGAAAATGATCACACTGTACAACCATACACATTAATTTACCTACTGTTCAAATGTTATACACAAAATAATATTAAGAACTATTTATCACAAATACCGAAAAATATCACTAAATCACCAGTAATATGAATAAAACTAATTGCGCACATAAGCGTCAACTATTTCCTTACACGGCATAGACGACACACCGTAGATTCCACTGCAAAAAAAAAATAAAATAAATAAATAAATAAATAAATAAATAAAAATCCCACATAGACATATACAGCTATATATGTCATATTCAACGTCACTAAGCTCGTTGCGCAATACTTTAACATTCGTAATTTATCACATTGTCGGTGCACTTTGCCTGTAGTGTGTGCAGTTTAATATTTTTTATATTATACATGTGAATATATCACTTTATGTGATTCTGATTGGTCCAAATAAGCCCATGAAATTATTGTGCAGTATTCTCTTTACTGATTGACTGCGATCGTGGGAAAACTTTTGTAACCCCGCCTTCTCGAATTTTTTGTTTTTATTGAACATTTTTGGCCATTTTTTAACTCGACTCGCGAAAGGGAATTTGGGAAACAAAAATGGTCTCGTCTGTTTCAATATTGCCAATTTACCCCCATAGGGGTTTGTTATTTCATGTATAACATATCATAACATGAAAAATGGCAAAACCCCCAAGACAAGAACAATTACAACAAGTAAAACTACCGGTATTGCTTAGATGATAACGAGGGTGGGGGTGGGGATGGATGGGCGGTATATCTGTAGCATGGAATCCACCCTATATACAAGCCTGGTTTAAATGTGAACTTACTGAAGTAAATAAACTCACCTTTGCTAACAGAAGAATGTAGACATAAAACGGTCTCTCGAACTGACAGAACTTTATCCAACCACAGCATATTTACGCGGTAAATATATGATGGAAGTCCGACTCAAAACGAGATTTGTTTACGTCTTCTGTACAGTCTAATGTTCCAAATCAAATACTGCAAATATCCGGTCACAAATGCATTACAGTAAATATGTGTATTTCTGCATCCAGTAATCTTCTTTTCACAAAAATATCGCAACAATGTAATGTTTAGTTGTGATGTCATGTAGGCCAACTCAAACCGGTACTGTGCGCCGTATCAAACAATCTGACATCGCCACGCATTGGACATTTTGTGTTGACAAATGTTTTGTCTTTTGTAAAATGTTCTGTTTATTTGGATGGATGCTTATTCTTTGATTTATAGTTATAATCAATGTATAATATACTTTTACTATTTCAGCTTTGTGACTATTTTTTACGCACAACAAATGAAAGGTACAGCGTCTGACAGAATAACGAAATTATTCGTTCTTCTTTCTATCTTAATAATTTCTACTGAAATAAAACTGATAAAAAGAATTTCAAACGGGTAATGATTTAATATTAAATTTATGAAACTCGTTAAATAATGTCCAGCTTTTGCGAGCCATTATTCACCTCGTTTCATAAATTCAATATTAAATCGTAATCCATTTGAGATCCTCTATTTGTGAGAATTGTAGCATTCAAAGTAAATGTACGACGTATCCTCTTCTCCAGTATGCAAGTGCTCATAAATCTTACATTGAAGGAAGTGCCATCTCACACAATAGCCGAAACACATACCGCAACTACTCTAGTCTCATCCTTACAGCAAATTCACATTATGTTCAATGTATGCATACATATGAGGTTTATTTAGGAATTTAGCAGATGTCAGGTATTTTTATTATCTTTACGCGGGTATTACAACGAACGACTGATAATACCCCAAGATATAAACTTCGCGGACTGATATTTACAGAACTGCAAGAGATGAAAGAAGAGAAGAAAATAAATAAATGTAAACAAGCAAACAATTTGTTTCATAGTATGTATTTCAGGAATATTTAAGAATTCTCTTCGATGTTAACTGTATCGACTACAACTGTACTTTCAATAAAACGTTTGATAGTGTTAAGCTCTTTCAGGAGTGCAGTTACCACATAGCAAGACCATGCAAGGCATAGGGGCACACGAATACATGAGCCCACAAGCCCCTCCAAAACAAATTAGTTTTTACACTATAGAAATAAACTAGGAACAAGCAATATAACACCCATCAAATACTATAATTTTGGACGAGCGAAATAGCTGCTGGCGTCGGCCTTTGATAATAATAAAAACAGAGAGCCCATCGGTAAGTTTTGTAATGGGGCTCAATTATTCTAACTACGCCACTTAAACTAAGTAACAGACAAGAGCGAAAACCAACAAGTTTCTAAAATTCAACAAATAATTTATTTCCCAAGAACGCAAAGTGGAAATTTAAGAAGAGCTTACAGTATTGTGACATAAATCCCAAATAGTCTTAAAAGTTATATCAAAAGTCCAAAAGTATGAAGTTCCAGTTGAATTCCGGGGATATTCCAAATAAATTCCAATATTAAATGCGTTGACGTGCCTGTGGTCTCGAATATGCTAATGTGTCATTGGCCTGGATTGTGATGATGTGCTAACAGTCTTTGATGTATCACATTAATATAATTCAAAATGTCATTGTATGAATTCAACATTATTCCAAATTAATGTTTCTGTCCATGAATATTATTGAGCGCTCTGTAATTCCAGTGAATAGTAATTTGAATAAATAAATCTCCACAAATGAAAAAATTTAACACAACAAGACTGATTCTGCGTCAAGATGTTAAGGCAAGAATGAGTAGTTGTTACATAAACAAGATTATATATCCCTCTACTTGACCCAGGTCGCAAATACCATTTTCTGGAAATGGAAATATTCTGTCTCGTAATGGAATTTTCCACTGTAGAAGATTCTAAGGTCAGAAGCAAGATTGCATCTTGTAATTGAAATTCAGGAAAACACGTTTACATTAATAATGATCTGAATATTTAATATAAACTTATAGAGAAATATTAGCTATGTATTGTATTGTTTATAAAATAAATGTGCCTGGTCAGGTACATTATGACCTTTACTTTGGACAAGGTCAAGTACAAAATACAGATATGCATAACATACAGTCATTAAGAACAGTCAACAAATAATACAAATTAAATAAATACAACAATAACAATCCGGTGACAGGTGTGCGTGTACTGTCATGGGATTGTGTTGACTGGAAGAAGACTAATATGGCAGCCCCCATTACATATCGTCGTGCTGTTTGCCACATGCAATGTACATAATGCCGAATGTATATGAAAGATTATTATTTATTACATCTTGCTGAGTCATCATGCACCACGATCATTGCCATGCAACAGCTCAATATTATCTCAATGCCGTGATATATTGCACACAAAATGCATTACATCTGCACAATTAAAATGACATTTTTTTTTTTTTTTTTAAGTTAAGAGTTTATAACTTTTCACGTTTTACGTACTGTACGCGATATGTGGTTATACCACACCATCCACTCTATTAAGCCTATTCGCATTATAGACAGCTATTAAATTAGTTTTCTCTGTATCTTATCCCAATGTTTTGCAGTTATTTCCTTTTTTGTCAACAGTATCAACTTAAGAGGACATTTATACGTATACTTATAAGAATACAATATCTGGGGATTCAGAAGAAAGCTTCATGTTTGTTGTTGTGGGGTTTAACGCCATTTTTAGCACAAGATCGGTCATACATAGCAGCCGGCATATCAGGTGGAATAATAATCCGGTAAACAATTCCGGAAGAACCACCGACCAGCTGTGAGCTACTGTCAAGCTTTCTCACATACCCAAGTTGGCCGAAATTGAGCCTCGAACGCACGCGGGCCTCTCTACCCTAATACTGAGAAATTGCATCAATCTCCTTGCCTAAAGTAGAAAGATCATATACAAATATAAATAGAATATCTACATTATTAAATATTAACAATTATAAATGTTACATATATAATTGTTGCAGAGATCATATAATGATAAATAAAGGTGGAATGCATTTGTGTGGCTGTGATGTCTGTATTAATCTGAAAAACTGTATACGAGCACGCAAGCTTCACAAGTGATATGAAACACAACCATTTCTTAGTGACGTGTACAAGAATATGGCCAAGGCGCCACACTGGCAGCAGGTCTTGGCCGGTGGAGTTACGTTTTTGTCAATTGGAGCGCGTGGCCCCCGAAGGTAACTGCCTTGCTTTCTTTGATCATGTATTGAACACGTGTCAGAGATGGGTTTTTTTTGTTGGTATCTAGTGACTACGGCATTGACGTGTTCTATGCTTGGCAAATCGGGTTTGCTCCAAGTGCTGCGACCGTGACAGACTTCTTGTCGTTGTTTTCAGAATAAATATTTTGAGAAGTCTATGTTCTTTCGTTTTTCTATAAAGATTACATGATTTTTACTTATATTTTCGATTTGTTTTCATACAAGAACATGGTAAGTAGTATGCATGTGATATGTCAAAAAGAAGAAGAAAAAACCATTTAGGTTCAAATGATATGGAGAAATTATCATGTTCCAAATTACCGTCATTATCATTATGGCTAATATATGTAATACTTGGGTGGAACTCCATGTTTTTGTATTGCTAAGACGGTTGTTGTGTCGGTTGTCAACCTCCGCAAATAGGGTTCCTTATACAGTTCATTCATCTATCCCTATGCTGGAAACTGAATCATCTTTCTTCATCTACCGTTCCTTTTCATTAATTCTAGTACTTGTATCTTCACTCACGTCGATTTTTTTTGGCCAAACCTTCAAGAATTTCAATTAATGCACGGACTTCATTATTTTTTAATATTTGTGATGGCTCACAAATTAAACCAGAATCGCTCCATTGTTCTGTTGCAAGGTTCCAATTCGATAGCTTTTATTTATATCATCCATAGTGAGATCCATACTGGGGTCAAGGGCGAGTTTCGATAGGAATTCAACTGCGCTTTCTCTTTCGTTATCATTCTTTCCTCTCCCTTCTTCACTACTTACTTTTAAATTCTGCGTCTCTTGCCTTGGTTCGCATACCCCTTTTACCACTCTATGGTCTCAAACTAGGAAACAGAAAAGAGCGAAAACCAACAAGTTTTGTAAAATTCAACAAATAATTTATTTCGCAGGAATAGAAAGTGAAAATTTAAAAAGAACTTACAGTTTTAAATCCCACATAGTCTTAAAAGTTCAGTCACAAGTCCAAAAGTGTAGAGTATTCAGAATGGATTTCAGTGGTGTTCCGAATAAATTACAGTTTTGAAAGTACTGATGTACAAGTAGCCTGGAATCTTGCTGATGTGCTAACAGTCTTGATGTATCACAACGATATAATCCAAAATGTTTCTAAATGAATTAACAATAATCCCCAAATACTGATTTAGTCCGAAAGTATTCTTGAGTACATTGTAATTCCAGCGAATAATTTAAATAAATAAATCCTCCCAATTATTAACTGAATACAACTAAAATAGATTCCTCTAAAGACTGATATTAAGATAGGAATGGGTAATTCTAATATAAACAATGTTAATATAAAAACTTAAGTCACAATAAGAGGACCAGGATGAGTTTCATCTTACTGCAAACTTTCATCACACCATAAACAAAATAAAGATCTCAATTTGTTCTTAATGTAAGCAACGCAGAATTTACTGCCACGACTTGACTGACAAATCTAAGCAAAGTTTATGATGAAAAAAGTTGTTATCGTACAGAATAATTTTAGACGTTTACTTCTTTTTTTAGTACTAAAATCAAACGCACCGTGGACATATGAACATATGCATTTAAAGCTTCACGTGATTCAAATATAATTGCATAACTTTAACATATTCACACATTTAAACTGCTTTTATAATTATAAAATCTTTATTTTCATTATTATGGTAAATAAAGCAATATTAGGAGTAGTGGCAGTAATACCACCACCACAAATAATAATAATAACAACAACAAAAACAACAACAACAACAATAATAATAATAATAATAATAATAATAATAATACTAATACTAACTACATATTGTTAACATTTTGTTTACAAACTTTTACGAGACCGTCTCATGCATAGCTCTGATGATCAGTGTTTAACAATAAACAAACTGTTTTAAGCAAACTCATGCAGAAAACGTTCGTATAACTAATAACATTCATTAATGTTTTATTTATATTATATTATTGTAATTAAGTGCTTCCAATATTCTGTACACATTTCCACTCTGGCTTTCAGTTAATTTGGTCATACCAATACTTTTAATTTTTAAACATTATTGACATAGAAATGTCTTTGTGAACAGATGGTACAATAGATTGAAAGATTTTGTATCCAAAATATGCGACATTGTAAACCATCAAACAATCAGACAAAAGCGAAAACAAGGTGGAAAAAAGAGAAAAATGGACGATCCGACCGACAACCTTTAAAACATTCATCCCTTTTGGGGTTATTTCAAACCTACTGCATCAATACTACAAGGCAGCGGAGACTCTTTCCTTTAAATAAATGTATTTAAACTTTATCGGCCGAAATGTTATTAGAATTTTATTGCAGGAATTACATCAGTCAGAGCGGTATATACTGAATGCAATGGAGGTCCTGACAGGTATATAATATAAATATTAAAATGAAGATTTTATATAGCTACTGTAAGAAAGAATTTGAATGTCCTCTAATAATACCCATGTCACTTACTTTTCGCACTCGATCACTTTTCGTCTTTTCATACCTTTTAATTATTCCTTGAATTTTTCTCACTCTATCCATCGTTGATATTATCGTCGTCATAGTCATCATTGTCATCACAATTTCTTATTCTATAAGTTTTTCTTCATTAGCATAACACAGTGGATGTTGCATCATATACTATGCAAGGTCAGAGGGCAACAAGTGCTTTGCAACTTAGTGACGTCAATTCATACCATGGGAGACATAAGTTGTCATTAACACTTTCGACTGTCAGCATTATTCTGTAAACTAACCCAAATTCTTTGAGAAGTTCAGACCTAAGGTTGCATATGCACGATTGGTGTATTTCATGAACTGGTTTTACTGCAAATGATGCAACCGACTTTCATTTTCTAAAAATATACCAGAATTTACTTAAGCAGAGAAGCACATTTATGTTAAAATACCTGCGATGTATCTGCCTGAACAGCACTTTCATGTCGTCCCCTAAATCAGGACTGTGGAAATTTGAATATAAATCAACCAGTACGGTAATTACTAATAGCAGTGATGTAGCACAATATTCTGCCCTCCCTACCCTTCCGGGAAAATGTTATTCTGGGTCCCCGTCCCAATAAAGTTGCTGAAGTTGCTTAGGCTGTTGCTAAGCAACTGACTAGTAGAAGTGTTTAAGAGCAAATACTCATAGTGGTGGACATGGCATTTTTGCTGGTCTTGTTTGTGGTATTCATGTTAGCCTCGCTGCGTTCATGGTTTTGGTGTATTGCGTGTATCTGTGTGTGTGTGTGTGTGTGTGTGTGTGTGTGTGAGAGAGAGAGAGAGAGAGAGAGAGAGAGAGAGAGAGAGAGAGAGAGAGAGATCTACGAGTTTATGCTAAAATGGAAAAAGAGCAAGATCCTTTGGCTAAATCAATTAAACTTTATTGTTCTTCAAATCCATTAATAAAAAAATATACATTCATCAGTATTTATAACATTTAATGAAAATTTTGGTCACATAATTTTAACTCTATATTTATAAAGTGTAACGTTACTCAGTTGTTTGTTTGTAGTCTGTCACTTATAATGCACATGTTCATCGAGATATCAATGACCCGAGGTAGCTCAGTTGTTTGCATGCTGGACATGCAACCAAAAGGGTGCGGATTCGAATCCTAACATTGAACTGTGATATATGTTTGGGCTAAAACAATTTACTCCATTGCATTATCACTAAATAACGTACTTGTTCTGCTGTGCTATAAATCATCAAACGGAACCAATCATTGGGGTATTAGGTGACTGTTAGCTGTTGAACATATGACTGTCAGTTGACAACAGCCGATTTCTATTGTACATTTTGATAGGATTTTATTGTACTTCAGTACATTCTGGTTTTGAAACAAACCTTAATATTATACTGTTTAGCACAGATGGAATTTTCACAAGATATTTAGTGTTTCAAGAGATGCGATACATATACAGTTGGTTTAATGGTATCAATTGTACAACCCCATGTGGGCGGAGCTTAAGGTGTAGGGAACATTGTATTCAGAAATAAACAACGTAACTAGCAGTGATTGGTGCATTATGTAAGAGTTGTAGTTTCTGTCAGGCTTGAAAAATGTTGAGTCTCTTGGCAACATGTGAGATTATATTAATTCATATCTAGATCATATTTTGTATTTTTTTATTGTTTTTAAAAATATCATGCACATCATTGAAAAAATACATCTGTTGTAACTGGATAACTCTTACCATGTTTTGTTCCAGCAGAGTTATCTCTCTTAAAAGCATTGGAGTAGCTGGTTCTGTCCTTGGCAAATTGACGATCTAACATTTTTCTCTATGACAGTGTGTGAGACGCATGCTGAGGTTGTTGTTGTTGTTGTTGTGGGGCTTAACGCCATTTTTCAGCACACGATAGGCTATACATGGCGGCCAGTATTAATGGTGGAGGAAGAAACCGGGAAATCCACGGAAAGAACCACCGACCCACGAGAGGCTACTGGAAAGCTTTCTCACATATCCACATTCGCCGAATCTTAGACTCGAACCCACGCAGACAGAGGTGAGATGGCAGTGATTCGTAACGGAGAGCGCTTTAGACCACTCGGCCACTCGGGGCCCCCATGCTGAGGTAGGATCGACAGTATATTTATTTCACAAAGCATTATCATTGAGGTCCATGGAGAAAAAACAAAAAACAATTGGCACCGTGATACCAGTTCAAACAAACATTGTACTTCGAGACATCACTACCCCAATGATGCCTGACCCACATCTGGCAACATCACCAGAAGACAGTCCATCTCAGGTGTCCAGAATCCACCATGTCTTAACAGCTGGTGCTGAGACATCACATAACTCCTCAGTCCTGACTACGACGCAGCAGTCAGTTAGTTGATTGTACCACATACGACGCATAAGGGCGCTCTCAAGACCCAATAGCGACGAGTCATTTCACCAGAAGTAGTTCATTTTACAAAGTTCCTTTGAACAAAAGTCGTCTTTCTCTTCCGATACTTGAAGGCAGATGTTATTACAGTTTCAAAACTTATTTTTCACACGTATTTGGATCCATTGAGGTGCACTCTAGAAAACTGTCGGCGACAGTTTTGTTGGCCAACTCAGCCCCGTTCTCACTACTGACGTGGGCATCGGTTGTCTTCTTGTTGTTTGCTTCAGTTTTAGATCAAGAATTACTGCATATCAGTTTAATTATTAGTAAAATTGCCGCTAATATTTATTCTAAAATCTATATATTAAAACTGAGAAAAAAAGAAACAAACAAACAAACAAAAAAAAAAAACCAAAAAAAACCCCCCAAAAATTCAAATAAGTTGCATTGCGGGGCTCCTACATTCGTTAGATAAAATGCTGCTGGATGTTTCCAGCATTCTCAACCTATCCATTACTGGAGACAATCTCAGCATTTAAAGACTGAAGAGAGACCCATCCAGTTGGACAAATCTGCTACTAAAGGAAAACTGCTTTGTAAATGTGAAACTTGAACAATCCATTATAAATCTACTTGAGAAACGGATAAATTGCATGTTTAAATTTAAAAAGGGCTAGTGTTAAAGAATTTCAAAGCGTCATTTCAGGATTATATTCTTTGGAGTGATTGGTAAAAGAGTTTTGTTTGTGTTCATCTAGTTGATTTGATTCACTTTCTCTGGTCTGAATGAGCTTATGTGATCTGATATTACCTTAGTAGTTTCTAACGAAAATTGTTTAAAAGAATTAATGACCAACTCTTTTATTCAACTGACATAGCTATGCTCTCTCTCTCTCTCTCTCTCTCTCTCTCTCTCTCTCTCTCTCTCTCTCTCTCACATACACACACACACACACACTTCGCCATAAGCTGAGTGGGTTCTTCCGCTTTGTGTTGATTCATTTTAATTTGTCTTTACCTGCCAGCAAGAAGAACACTCTACTAGACTGGCTACCAAATAGGTTTTATTAAAGGACATGATGATAAAATTCCAGTATAACCAATAAGTTGATGGCTACTTCGGCACAATTTTGCAATAAACACCGCCAGGGTTTGGCATGATATCAATATTCCATAAAAGGTCCTCTTCTTGATTTGTTGCACTTTCTCGTTGTAACTGGATATCTAGAGATATAAAAATATACGCATTGTTGTTATTTAATTTAACGTTTCTTAGCGATGTGTACGAAAGGGTCAATTCGTGATTGATAAATGTTAGTTACAAACTGTGATCAGGCACAGGTGTTGAAATTAGAAGTATCTCCTACCATCTTGACTCGTGTATAAGTCGAATCGAACAGCAAACAACATAGACTGTGACTTACCGTTACATAATGTGGCTGCAGATCAGGATCGATGCTTTTTGTTTTACTGATTAATCCTAATAAACGTAATATCTAAATATGGAGATGCATTATGCGACGGAGCATCTGGATCCATTTAGTTTGCAGTTGTGTCAGACTTAAAAGCGAGTATAGACGGTTCCCGACAGCATACTTCAGGTAGGTCGCATTTCGGGATACTTCCTTTTTAGGACACACGGTACTAATTGTATGGAAAAATGGAAACCAGCCTGGAAATGGGTGAACATAAAATAGAGTATATATGGGTTTGGCTGGCCAGGACTGGTTAATGATGTAAGTTATTTTTTTAGTAAAAAGAATCTTTTGAGAGCTGATCGTTGTTGTAAATGGAAAAAATAGAGACATTGTTTTATTGATGGAATTTCAGTCCTTTAACAGTCTTGAGTTTGGAATACGCATTACTAAAATTAGCACCTGACTCTTTTTGGTGCGGAATTGAAAGGACATGTTTCAAACACATGTAGGTCCTGGAAATGCCGCGGCTCATGTTCTTTTCTCTACACAGAAGCTGACATCCAGGTTTCATCTATGCTGATAAATATAGGTTTGATCATGAGCACTCAGAAATTTTTCGTTATTGAATTTTTAATATCATGGTGTTTGCATAGTTTTACTCTGGGAACTAAATTAGAACCGTGAGTTCTTTATGTATGCAGCCGAAAAATTGTTTTAGACCGTGATGTGGTCAAAGGGAGATAAATCAGATAATGAAGTTATTCTTCACACTAAGAATATAGACAACGTCGTTTTATTTCTGAATCCCAGTACAGATATTTAAAAAAAATAAATTAATTAATTTGTGTAAAGATGACACGTCTCTTTGAAAAGATGAGACAAAAGTTTAGAGACTGCATCCAAAATATGCGACTTTGTGAAAGAAATTTTAAAATAATACAAGAACAAAAAGGCATGTCAGAAGGTGGACTAAGAAAGATAAATGGACAAACTTTAAACCCTTCACCCCATTTGTTGCTATTACAGGCCTATGGCATCAATATTATAAATTAGCTGAAACTTTTTCCTTTAAAATACAAGTTTTGAACGTTAACAGTTGAAGCGGCAGGAATGCTGACTTCAAAGCGGAATGTATTGAATTTAATGGAGGTCCTTACTGGCATATAATGTAAATTTTACGATGAAGATTTTTAAATATATTTCCTTTAAACAAGAATAGAAATTTCGTCTAATTATACCCATGTCACTTAACTTTTCGTACTCAAAACATTTTCGTCTTTTCATACCTTTAATTAGTCGTTTAAATTATTCTCTCTATCGGTGTTGACATTATCGTCGTCGTAATCATCAACATCATTATCATCATCATCATCATCATCATTTCTTATTCTTTAAAAAGTGTTTCTTCATTAGCATAAAACAATTGATACTGCGCGACATTAATTTGTAAGGTCTAAACGTATCAAGTGCTTTGCAAATCAGAGACGTCAATTCATTCCATGGCAAACGTATGTTGTCATGAACACTTTTGAACTAAGCACTGTTTTGCAACTAACCCAATTTCTTTAGGAGAATTTCAGACCAAGGGCTGTACATGCATCATTGATGTATTTCACGGATTGGTTCTGCTTTAATGATAAAACCGATTTTCATGTTTTAAATATACCAGAGTTTACTTACGCAGATCGAATACATTTATTTTCGTATGAAATAGTGTTTGGTACGCGAAGAAATATCCTAATTATTGTTGAAAAGAAAACCCTTTGATATATTTCTGAACAGAACTTTTATTTCGTGCCCTAAATCAGAGCTGTGGCAATTACAACATTTGTATATCAGTCAGTCAGTCAGGTAATTACTAGTAGCTGTTCTGTAGCAAACATTCTGACACACTTTCCCTGGAGAACTTAATGAGAGAGAGAGAGAGAGAGAGAGAGAGAGAGTCAACGAATAGATGTATCTGTTTTAAAACGGCAGACTTGCCTATTTAATTGCGGAGTGTGGGAAAATTGGTGTAAATGTTGCTGACCATAATTGGTTATCGGTTGTGCTCACGCGTGCATTGTGTGTATGTAACACAACAACTTGCGGGGAAAAGCAATTACTGTTTCATCATTAATTGTTACGAAATTATTGTATGTACAAAAATGAAATCTATGGAGGAGATTATAGCATGTGATACAGAAGATATGAGAATCTCCCTACGTGTTCATTGTATGTGTATTTGTCTGTATGTAACAGAGAGAGAGAGAGAGAGAGAGAGGTTCATGAGTTTATGCTAAAACGGAAAAAGAAACCAGAGCATTTGGCTGCATCAATCAAAATTTATTTCTGTTCAAATCAATTGATAGAAAAACATACATGTATTATTATTTAGGACATTTTCTGAATATTTCGGGCACAGATCTTTCCCTTTATATTGATAAAGTCTAACGTTACTTAATTGGTTATTTGTAGTCTGTCACTTATGATGTACCTCTTCATCGAAATATCAAAATGAGCCGCGGTAGCTCAGTGGTTGGCGTGTCCCACATGCGACCTAAAGTGTGCGTGTTCGAATCCTAACATTATAATCTGATGTGTCCTTGGGCAAACCAATTTGCTCCATTGTATCAGCATTAAATAACTATTCTATGTTCCTGTGCCGTAAAAACATAAAACGAAGTCAATCATCGGGATGTTTCGTCACTGTTAATTATATGACTGGCAGTTGACAAACTTTAACATAATCAGTATCTATTGTACATTTTGAAAGAATTTAATTGTCTTTGAATAAGTATGGCTTTGAAACAAACTTTTTATTATATTTTGTATCGCAGATGGAATTTTTCAAGATATGAAATTGTTTCAAGAGATTCGATAAATACTACGGCAATGATACGAACCCACATCTGGCAACATGGCCAGAACACTGTGGATCTCAGGTCTGCTAATTCCACATTGCCTCATCAGTTGGTGCCGAGACCTCAAACAGCTCCTCAGTCCTGACTACGACGCAGCAGTCAGTTAGTTGGTTGTACCACATAAGACGCATAAGAGCGCTCACAAGACCCAATAGCGACGAGTCAGTTCACCAGAAGTAGTTCATTTTACAAAGATCCTTTGAACAAAAGTCGTCTTTCTCTTCCGATACTTGAACGCAAATGTTATTACAGTCTCAATCACCCTTTTCACAGTATTTGGATCCATCGAGGTGCACTCCAGAAAACTGTCGGTCCCAACTGTGTTGGCCAACTCAGCTCAGTCAACACCACTGATGTGGGCATCGAAGGTGTTCTTGCTGTTACCTTCAGGTCAGTGTTGGTGGCAACGAGGCTGACAGACTTCCTCTTTCTCATGTATGACTTCATCTTTGGGACCTAGAAATCCTGGATGATCTCTACGGAATCTCTATTCACGCAGGAGCAGCAGACGACGAGGACATCACTTTCTTTTTAGATTCCTGTTCTCACGTTTTCATTGTCGTGTTGACCTGAAGAATCTATGATGACAATGCCGAACTTGTCGCCAGCCAATTCGTGCACACCTGGAAAAATGTTAAATGAAGTGTTATAAGTATTTTATTTATGATGTCATTTATTATAGGTTAACATTTAACTTATAGCAGTTAAATACTGTTGATATTTCTTATGATAGCTATTCATCTTTGTATAATACTTTTAAATATTTTAAATTTGTAAATTCTGCAGCTAGCATAGGATATTAAGTTTTTAAGACTGGTTTTGCAACTTGTTCACTATTTGAGACCATATTGCAAAGAATTTATCAAAATTTCAAAGGATCTTTACCGGCATAACTATCAAAGACTGTGGTCACGTATCGCTGCAGATGTTGTTCGTCCTTGAAGGACTGAGCCATGGTGCTCTTACTGGAATTTTTTTTATTTTTTTTAATTTTATTTTTTTTCCTAATGTGCGATCGTGCTATCGGCTTGGAAATATTGAGCTTGGTATGCGTTACTCGTCATGATGGTAAGTCACCATTGATCGTTGATTGATAGTTAATTACCTTGGCTTGGACTACAACATAGACGTCATAAGACGTTATCCGTCTTTGTTTATAGTTTGGTTGTTTAGGGCTTCTATATGTCATATAAAACAGCGGCACTCACTTAGCGACAGTATGGCGTAAGATTAATTTGTATTCTTGTATGTCCCTCTCTCCTAATGAAATTTATTTTGTACGTTATTCACAATGCCATTTTAATGATAATTCTACAAAGTTATTTAAAGACTGACCGTTTATATTTTTTTAAAGTAGAAGTATGAGAGAAAAAACCCTGGAACCTGAGTAATCAGCAAAGTATCGCAGCGTTTATTCAGTTCACTGAATTTAAAAGACAAAACATTCAACTCCTATTAATTAAATTATAAACATAAAAGCAGTAGAATAAATGGAATACAGTATAAATGTCACACACACACACACACACACACACACACACACACACACACACACACTACATTATTCCCGCATCCCACTCCCTTGCATGAATTACATTAAAAATCTCCTTAATTTGGAAACAGTCAAGAAACGGTTAGCATTTGCCTGGTAACCTGATACAATCTGACAACTGTCTGAAAAATCATTACACTCTCAGCCTCTATCGTTTTAAACAAAATGAAATCCACTTTGGATATGTATGCAAATAATTAAAACCGAAAAATCATTTTCTCCTTGTTTAATTTGTGTACCCATTTTTACCAGTTTCAAAATTCGGAAGTGGCGCCAACCACATTAGCGTCTATATTTCGCTTCTAAAAACGACGTATTTTTTTTTTTCCAAATGTACAGATAAGTATAGTGAATGAAAATAATATAGACCTTTAACTTGTCAAGACGACTTCGCAGAGACAAACAGCTAAAGGGGTCGGGGGAATTTGTCATTGCGTATAGACTTGAGACCAAAGCACGAAGTGATGAACATGCTTATTCAAAGATCACTATTATGTGTTTGTAATAGGCGGATAATATGCATCTATAAAAAGCAAAGAAGGGAAAGTATAAACATAACTATATGTGGAGATGGAAGCCTGCAGATATATAAAAACGTCAATAAATATGTACGCATGCTGTTATATACGCACTTGCCTGGTTTTGTGTTTACGGTACTATTATATTACTTAGAGCCAAGGAAATTGGAGGAAAATTCCTTGGCCAGTGACACACCACACTAGCTGACATGGGGTCATTTGACGGTTGGTTTCGAACCCGCACTCTTTCGATCGCGAGTTCTACACGCTAACTATTGAATCTCCGCCATTAGTCGCATCATGCGACATGCAGTAGTGTATATCTAGTCAACTCTACATCCTCGTGCCTGCAGGATGTTACGCACGTACTTGCCTATGTATGTATGTATGTATGTATGTATGTATGTATGTATGTAGATTTGAGTTGGCCCCTGTGGAGTGGTTTGCAGGTTAAGAAGTGAAGAAAGGAAAGTCAGTGTTTTTTAGATTCATATACGATTGTGTGGCGTGAGGAAGTAAGAGAGAGCATAACGAAAGCTGTCTATATAAAAGCAATTTTTGATGGTAAATCATGAAACTATAAGGAATTGTATGCCTTTCTTTATACCTATATGTTTGTAAAGGAGACCAATGAATGGCATAGGATATGTTTTTCTTTTTATTGAAAAACTTAGAATAAACGAAAAGCAAAATAGTTTCCATTTCTTACTTTTTTAATTTTGCCATGCTAAACATTAACAAAACTGAAGTAATAATCCAAGATGATCAAAACCCATTTTTCATTATTATCCGATTTAGATCGATATTACTGATTAACAATTAATTTATTCTAAAATCTGTAAAAAGCAATTAGATGCATATGCAAGCATTAATTAATTCGAAAGGATTGTTAAAATATATGGTTAGTCTCTGACAGTATGGTAGTTTGTTTTGCCAGTACTTCACCATCTCATATTCTGTGTAGAATGTAAGCCATATTTGCAACAATATCTCCGTCACATCGTAACATCACCAGAACACAGTCGATGTCCGGTCACCAAACTAAATCAACTCCCAACAGTCACATCCAGTTTCTGGATTGCTCCAGACCAGGACCACCATATGGCTCACCGAAGCCCTTTTTCATCAATGATGATGAAAATGGATAGTGTCCAGACTCAATGGCGATTGAGTCAGTTAATCAGGGTCAGTTCATTTTCCAAAGACCCTTTGGACAATGTTGCCCTTCCTCTTACGATATCTAAGAGCAGATGTTATCACAGTCTCAAACACATCTGTAACTGTTTTGGAATCCATTGAGGTACACTCTAGGAAGCTCTCAGCGCCAATTTGATGGGCCAGGGCAACACCCTCTTCGTTGCTGACACAAGCATCGGAGGTCTTTTTGCTGTTCACTCTCAGGTCGGTTTGAGTTGCCACAAGAATGACGGGTTTTCTCTTTCTCATGTAATGTTTCATTTCGGGCACCCAGAAATCCTGGATGCTGTCAAACGAATCCCGGTCAACGCAGGAGTAGCAAAGAACAAGGACCTCGCTTTCTTGGTAAGTTCCGGCTCGCATATTTTCATAATCATGTTGACCAGCAGAGTCCATGATGGTAATACCAAACTTGTCTCCAGCCAGTTCATGGGCTCCTGAAATGACAAAGACAAAATGGCACCAGCTTTTGATAATGAATTAGAAGGAATTCAACACACTGAAATAAAATGTTAGGACTTTTAACTGTAAAGATTTTTTGAAGGTTTATTTTCGACAGTAAACTTCTTTCAGAATATGTAAAAGCTGAACAAAAATTTCATTTCTATACTTGTCTCGTTTTTAAAACAAAAAAACATCTTCGGTTTGGAAATAAAGCAAACAGATAGTTACCTGCATAGCTGTCCAACACAGTGGCCACATATCCCTGTGGGTGCTGTTCGTCCATGAAAGACTGAGCCATTGTACTCTTGCCAATCATGGCATCACCAACCAATGTGCACTGCACACTTTTCTTCTCTTCAACTTTGACAACCATTATTGTAGATAGGTAGGCTTGAACGTTATTAGTGCTGAAGGGTCTTTCAGGTAGCAGTCGAGAAATGACTGATTTCCCCTACCTGTTGTGCATGTATTTATGCTCCCCAAGTTGTTCAAACTCGGCCAAGAAAACTGCTAGCTTGTAATGAAATATACCGCTGTGGAATGTTCCCACTGGGAATGACATATCTCCAGGTGAGGTATTATTTTCAGAGTGCGAGAAAAAACGTTATCTCTTTGTAAAAGGTTTATCTGATATGTTCCACTAAGTATGCAAGGCAAGCGTAGGACGCACGAATTGTAAAGGTTATTTTTTCAAGTAATCACAAATAGTTTAAAGTATTTTTGTGTACTTTAAGGGATTCTCGGCAATTCACTTTATGCTCCCGATTTTCAAAACATGGATATGATATTTTATTATAACTGAAATGTTAGAAAGCTGTTATCTTTCGGTGACTAGAAGCAATGATGTCGCAGTTTAATTAAATGGAAGAGGCATGTTTCACGCTTTACACTGCAGTAATTTTGCATTGTAGTATTAATGTTTTTGGTGTAAAATCTTAAAAAATATTGTTTCTTTATTCTAATAATATCGAAGACAATACTTTACAAATATTAAGGAAACGTTTACATGAAGGGGAAACGTTCCTCTCTATATATAGAGTTAGTGAAATGGTAGGCTATATAGAGGATAAGTGCTTGAAGCCAGCGAATAACGGAGATATTTCATCGGGTGGGTACACACTCAATATTTTCACGAGTGGAGAATCTAAGACTGAAAAAATACCTGTTTTTCACCCACGAGAAAAACCTACACGTTATTCCCTTGTAGCAAGCAAATTTTCTTTTCATTATATACTCAACGTATTGGTTAGCAAGATGTAATGTATTACATATTGAAGTAGATGATTTCTTACTGGATCCCGCGCGATGTCAGATGATGACCGTCTATGTGCTGCTGTCTTGTGTGAATATTCGCGCAGATAACATAAACAATAACATAATTCTCCTTCCAAATTCAAAATAAAATAGAACATTAGGAATAAAACAAATATATCGCGCCTCTTTCAGTTTCAATTCCAGTCGTCTTAAACGGGAGGCGGCGATATACACTTCTGAGTGTCAAGAACGTATTCAAATTTTATGGTTATAATGTTATAATGTTACCAGTGTCTATTGACGGCCAGTTAAAATTATGATTATGTTGATTTTTTTTTTGTTTTGTTTTTTTTTTGTTTTCTTTTGCTCTAGTGAAATATTGAGATTATTCCTCTCAGAAAATTCAGCAGCAGGCACATAAATCTTGCATGACTGTGTGCAACAACGAGCATGCCGTATTGTGTTTACCTTTTCCCAACTAGGAATGCGCTTTTATTTCTTATTACGTATGAGAAAACGCTTTTTACACCTCTATTATCATACATTTTGGTAACAAGAAACTAGGAATAAATGAAATGATGGGAATGGTCACACATGTAAACGAAAGTGCTTATGTCTGGATCAAGGTAGATAGGTTGGCATGCGTATGTATGTATGTATGTATGTATGTATGTATGTATGTATGTATGTATGTGCCTATTTGTGTAAGGCACTGTGTTTCTGCTTGTTTGGGGAAACGGGTAGAGCGGCGAAAGCGTGAAGATCAACAACAAGGAATATCAGTTCTTTGAGATTTCTGTATGATGGTGCAACTTGTGTACATCACAGATAAAGAGAGAGCGAGGAGGAGAGAGCGTCATGGAAGCTGTTTATGTGAATTGTTTGTTTTCTTTAAAGAAATTTTTATTGTAAAGTATGATGTTGTTCACAATGGTTTGCATTTGCTTATATGTTCATGCTTGTCAGAGTGGGCAAATAAGTGGCATAGGATCGGGATTTATTTGTAATCAATAAAAGAATAGATGAAAAGCAAGATACTTCCACTGATTCTTTTTTAATGTTGTCGTACTAAACATAAAACACTGATTCAAAGTAATAATCCTGGACAAGCTATACACAACTGTTTCATTATTGCCTAATTCAGACTGAAAATTATTGCTGAACATTTTGCTTAACAGTAATATTGCAACAATAAGTTTGTCTAAAATCGTTAAAATACAAAATCACACGCATATGCAATCAAGTTAATTCCAAAAGGATTCTTACAATGCATAATGAGTCTCTGACAGTACAGTTGTTTTTTTGCCAGTACTTTACCATCTCCTATTCAATGGAGACTATAACAGTCATACTTGTTTGAGATATCACGGTAATGATATCTCCACCACATCGTAAACGTGGCAACATCACCAGAACACCGTCGATGTCCGGTCACCAAATTAAATCAACTTCCAACAGCCACATCCAGATTCTGGAATTACTCCAACAACAGGACCACCATATAGCTCACCAAAGCTGTTTTTCATCAATGATGATGAAAATGGATAGTGTCCAGACTCAATGGCGATTGAGTCAGTTATTCAAGGTCAGTTCATTTTCCAAAGATCCTTTGGACAATGTTGCCCTTCCTCTTACGATATCTAAGAGCAGATGTTATCACAGTCTCAAACACATCTGTAACTGTTTTGGAATCCATGGAGGTACACTCTAGGAAGCTCTC